>JAQOWZ010000403.1:0-16121 GCA_035578165.1 Stenolophus ochropezus
TACGCGCTATCTCAGAGTCATTTCAATAATAGGTAAAAAATGACTTTATTTTTGTAAAAAATCATATAAATATTTGCTTCCGCGCCCGAATTTTATAATTTTTCATCATATTTTAGCTAAAAGAAAACATTGCAACAAGAAAATTGCTATTTCAAGTGTGGTAAGTATTCCACAATCCAGCCCATGTAGCTTACAATATACAACGTATTCTTTAAAAATAGGTAAAATCTGACTTTATTTTTGTAAAAAAATCATATAAATATTTGCTTCCGCGCCCGATTTTTATAATTTTTTATTATATTTTATCCATAGTATAGGTCCAAAAGCATGTTTATGAATGTTTTAACAAAAATATCCATTTCAAAAATAGGTAAAATCTGACTTTATTTTTGTAAAAAATCATATAAATATTTGCTTCCGCGCCCGAATTTTATGATTTTTTATCATGTTTTAACTAAAAGAAAACATTGCTACAAGAAAATTGCTATTTCAACGCGCTATCTCAGAGTAGAATCCAGCCTATGTAGCTTACAATATGCAACCTATTCATCAAAAATAGGTAAAATCTGACTTTATTTTTGTAAAAAATCATATGAATATTTGCTTCCGCTAACGAATTTTATAATTTTTCATCATATTTTATCTAAAAGAAAACATTGCAACAAGAAAATAGCTATTTCAAGTGTGGTGCTATTCTAGAATCCAGCCAATGTAGCTTACAATATGCAACGTATTAACCAAAAATGGGTAAAATCTGACTTTATTTTTGTAAAAAATCATATAAATATTTGCTTCCACGACCGAATTTTATAATTTTTCATCATATTTTAGCTAAAAGAAAATATTGCAAAAAGAAAATTGCTATTTCAAGTGTGGTAGGTATTCTAGAATCCAGCCCATGTAGCTTACAATATGCAACGTATTCATTAAAAATAGGTAAAATCTGACTTTATTTTTGTAAAAAATCATATAAATACTTGCTTCCGCGCCAGAATTTTATAATTTTTCATCATATTTTAGCTAAAAGAAAACATTGCCACAAGAAAATTGCTATTTCAAGTGTGGTGGTATTCTAGAATCCAGCCGATGAAGCTTCAATATGCAACGTATTCATCAAGAATAGGTAACATCTAACTTTATTTTTGTAAAAAATCATATAAATATTTGCTTCCGCGACCGAATTTTATAATTTTTCATTATATTTTAGCTAAAAGAAAACATTGCAAAAAGAAAATTGCTATTTCAAGTGTGGTAAGTATTCTACAATCCAGCCTATGTAGCTTACAATATACAACGTATTCATTAAAAATAGGTAAAATCTGACTTTATTTTTGTAAAAAATCATATAAATATTTGCTTCCGCGCCCGATTTTTATAATTTTTTATTATATTTTATCCATAGTATAGGTCCAAAAGCATGTTTATGAATGTTTAAACAAAAATATCCATTTCAAGAATAGGTAAAATCTGACTTTATTTTTGTAAAAAATCATATAAATATTTGCTTTCGCGACCGAATTTTATAATTTTTTATCATGTTTTAACTAAAAGAAAACATTGCTACAAGAAAATTGCTATTTCAATTGTGGTAGGTATTCTAGAATCCAGCCAATGTAGCTAACAATATACAACGTATTCATCAAAAATAGGTAAAATCTGACTTTATTTTTGTAAATAATCATATAAATATTTGCTTCCGGGCCCGAATTTTATAATTTTTTACCATATTTTATCCATAGTATAGGTCCAAAAGCATGTTTATGAATGTTTTAACAAAAATATCCATTTCAAGAATAGGTAAAATCTGACTTTATTTTTGTAAAAAATCATATAAATATTTGCTTCCGCGCCCGAATTTTATGATTTTTTATCATGTTTTAACTAAAAGAAAACATTGCTACAAGAAAATTGCTATTTTAATTGACGTAGGTATACTAGAATCCAGCCTATGTAGCTTACAATATGCAACCTATTCATCAAAAATAGGTAAAATCTGACTTTATTTTTGTAAAAAATCATATGAATATTTGCTTCCGCTACCGAATTTTATAGTTTTTCATCATATTTTATCTAAAAGAAAACATTGCAACAAGAAAATAGCTATTTCAAGTGTGGTGTTATTCTAGAATCCAGCCAATGTAGCTTACAATATGCAACGTATTAACCAAAAATGGGTAAAATCTGACTTTATTTTTGTAAAAAATCATATAAATATTTGCTTCCGCGACCGAATTTTATAATTTTTCATCATATTTTAGCTAAAAGAAAATATTGCAAAAAGAAAATTGCTATTTCAAGTGTGGTAGGTATTGTAGAATCCAGCCCTTGTAGCTTACAATATGCAACGTATTCATTAAAAATAGGTAAAATCTGACTTTATTTTTGTAAAAAATCATATAAATACTTGCTTCCGCGCCCGAATTTTATAATTTTTCATCATATTTTAGCTAAAAGAAAACATTGCCACAAGAAAATTGCTATTTCAAGTGTGGTGGTATTCTAGAATCCAGCCGATGAAGCTTCAATATGCAACGTATTCATCAAGAATAGGTAACATCTAACTTTATTTTTGTAAAAAATCATATAAATATTTGCTTCCGCGACCGAATTTTATAATTTTTCATTATATTTTAGCTAAAAGAAAACATTGCAAAAAGAAAATTGCTATTTCAAGTGTGGTAAGTATTCTACAATCCAGCCTATGTAGCTTACAATATACAACGTATTCATTAAAAATAGGTAAAATCTGACTTTATTTTTGTAAAAAATCATATAAATATTTGCTTTCGCGACCGATTTTCATAATTTTTCATTATATTTTATCCATAGTATAGGTCCAAAAGCATGTTTATGAATTTTTTAACAAAAATATCCATTTCAAGAATAGGTAAAATCTGACTTTATTTTTGTAAAAAATCATATAAATATTTGCTTTCGCTCCCGAATTTTATGATTTTTTATCATGTTTTAACTAAAAGAAAACATTGCTACAAGAAAATTGCTATTTCAATTGTGGTAGGTATTCTAGAATCCAGCCAATGTAGCTTACAATATACAACGTATTCATCAAAAATAGGTAAAATCTGACTTTATTTTTGTAAATAATCATATAAATATTTGCTTCCGGGCCCGAATTTTATAATTTTTCACCATATTTTATCCATAGTATAGGTCCAAAAGCATGTTTATGAATGTTTGAACAAAAAAATCCATTTCAAGAATAGGTAAAATCTGACTTTATTTTTGTAAATAATCATATAAATATTTGCTTCCGGGCCCGAATTTTATAATTTTTCACCATATTTTATCCATAGTATAGGTCCAAAAGCATGTTTATGAATGTTTGAACAAAAAAATCCATTTCAAGAATAGGTAAAATCTGACTTTATTTTTGTAAAATATCATATAAATATTTGCTTCCGCGCCCGAATTTTATGATTTTTTATCATGTTTCAACTAAAAGAATACATTGCTACAAGAAAATTGCTATTTCAAGTGTGGTAGGTATTCTAGAATCCAGCCCATTTAGCTTCCAATATACAACATATTCATTAAAAATAGGTTAAATCTGACTTTATTTTTGTAAAAAATCATATAAATATTTGCATCCGCGCCCGAATTTTATAATTTTTCATCATATTTTATCCATAGTATAGGTCCAAAAGCATGTTTATGAATGTTTTATCAAAAATATTTATTTCAAAAATAGGTAAAATCTGACTTTATTTTTGTAAAAAATCATATAAATATTTGCTTCCGCGCCCGAATTTTATGATTTTTCATCATAATTTAGGTAAAAGAAAACATTGCAACAAGAAAATTGCTATTTTAAGTGTGGTAGGTATTCTAGAATCCAGCCAATGAAACTTAGAATATACAACGTATTCGTCAAAAATAGGTGAAATCTGACTTTATTTTTGTAAAGAATTATATAAATATTTGCTTCCGCGCCCGAATTTTATAATTTTTCATTATATTTTATCCATAGTATAGGTCCAAAAGGATGTTTATTAATGTTTTAACAAAAATATCCATTTCAAAAATAGGTAAAATCTGACATTATTTTTGTAAAAAAATCATATAAATATTTGCTTCCACGCCCGAATTTTATAATTCTTCATAATGTTTTATCTAAAAGAAAAGATTGCAACAAGAAAATTGCTATATCAAGTTTGGTGGTATTCTAGAATCCAGCCAATCAAGCTTACATCATAATTTAGGTAAAAGAAAACATTGCAACAAGAAAATTGCTATTTTAAGTGTGGTAGGTATTCTAGAATCCAGCCAATGAAACTTACAATATGCAACGTATTCATCAAAAATAGGTATTTTATCCATAGTATAGGTCCAAAAGCATGTTTATGAATGTTTTAACAAAAATATCTATTTCAAGAATAGGTAAAATCTGACTTTATTTTTGTAAAAAATCATATAAATATTTGCTTTCGCGCTCGAATTTTATGATTTTTCATCATAATTTAGGTAAAACAAAATTTTGCAACAAGAAAATTGCTATTTCAAGTGTGGTGGTATTCTAGAATCCAGCCAATGAAGCTTACAATATGCAACATATTCATCAAAAATAGGTAAAATCTGACTTTATTTTTGTAAAAAATTATATAAATATTTGCTTCCGCGTCCGAATTTTATAATTTTTCATTATATTTTATCCATAGTATAGGTCCAAAAGCATCCTTATAAATCTTTTAACAAAAATATCCATTTAAAATAAAGGTAAAATCTAACTTTATTTTTGCAAAAAATCATATAAATATTTGCTTCCGCGACCGAGTTCTATAATTTTTCATTATATTTTATCCATAGTATAGGTCCAAAAGCATGTTTATGAATGTTTTAACAAAAATATCCATTTAAAATATAGGTAAAATCTGACTTTATTTTTGCAAAAAATCATATAAATATTTGCTTCTGCGACCGAATTTTATAATTTTTTATCATATTTTAGCTGAAAGAAAACATTGCAAAAAGATAATTGCTATTTCAAGTGTGGTAGTTATTCCAGAAACCAGCCCATGTAGCTTACAATATACAACGTATACATCAAAAATAGGGAAAATCTGACTTAATTCTTGTAAAAAATTATATAATTATTAGCTTCCGCGCCCGAATTTTATAATTTTTCATCATATTTCATCCAAAGTACAGGTCCAAAAGCATGTTTATGAATGGTTTAACAAAAATATCCATTTCAAGAATAGGTAAAATCTGACTTTATTTTTGTAAAAAATCATATAAATATTTGCTTCCGCGCTCGAATTTTATGATTTTTCATCATAATTTAGGTAAAACAAAACTTTGCAATAAGAAAATTGCTATTTCAAGTGTGGTGGTATTCTAGAATCCAGCCAATGAAGCTTACAATATGCAACGTATTCATCAAAAATAGGTAAAATCTGACTTTATTTTTGTAAAAAATTACATAAATATTTGCTTCCGCGCCCGAATTTTATAATTTTTCATCATATTTTATCCATAGTACAGGTCCAAAAGCATGTTTATGAATGGTTTAACAAAAATATGCATTTCAAGAATAGGTAAAATCTGACATTATGTTTGTAAAAAATCATATAAATATTTGCTTCCGCGACCGAATTTTATAATTTTTCATCATATTTTAGCTAAAAGAAAACATTGCAAAAAGAAAATTGCTATTTCAAGTGTGGTAGGTATTCTAGAATCCAGCCAATGTACCTTACAATATACAACGTATTCATTAAAAATAGGTAAAATCTGACTTTATTTTTGCAAAAAATCATATAAATATTCGCTTCCGCGACCGAATTTTATAATTTTTCATCATATTTTAGCTGAAAGAAAACATTGCAAAAAGGAAGTTGCTATTTCAAGTGTGGTAGGTATTCTAGAAACCAGCCCATGTAGCTTACTATATACAACGTATACATCAAAAATAGGGAAAATCTGACTTAATTCTTGTAAAAAATTATATAAATATTAGCTTCCGCGACCGAATTTTATAATTTTTCATCATATTTCATCCATAGTACAGGTCCAAAAGCATGTTTATGAATGGTTTAACAAAAATATCCATTTCAAGAATAGGTAAAATCTGACTTTATTTTTGCAAAAATTCATATAAATATTTGCTTCCGCGCCCGAATTTTATTATTTTTCATCATATTTTAGCTAAAAGAAAACATTGCCACAAGGAAATTGCTATTTCAAGTGTGGTGGTATTCTAGAATCCAGCCACTGAAGCTTACAATATGCAACGTATTCATCAAAAATAGGTAAATTCTGACTTTATTTTTGTAAAAAATCATATAAATATTTGCTTCCGCGACCGAATTTCATAATTTTTCATCATATTTTAGCTAAAAGAAAACATTGCAAAAAGAAAATTGCTATTTCAAGTGTGGTAGGTATTCTAGAATCCAGCCAATGTACCTTACAATATACAACGTATTCATTAAAAATAGGTAAAATCTGACTTTATGTTTGTAAAAAATCATATAAATATTTGCTTCCGCGACCGAATTTTATAATTTTTCATCATATTTTAGCTAAAAGAAAACATTGCAAAAAGAAAATTGCTATTTCAAGTGTGGTAGGTATTCTAGAATCCAGCCAATGTACCTTACAATATACAACGTATTCATTAAAAATAGATAAAATCTGACTTTATTTTTGCAAAAAATCATATAAATATTTGCTTCCGCGCCCGAATTTTATAATTTTTCATCATATTTTAGCTAAAAGAAAACATTGCAACAAGAAAATTGCTATTTCAAGTGTGGTGGTATTCTAGAATCTAGCCAATGAAGCTTACAATATGCAACATATTCATCAAAAATAGGTAAAATCTGACTTTATTTTTGTAAAAAATTATATAAATATTTGCTTCCGCGCCCGAATTTTATAATTTTTCATTATATTTTATACATAGTATAGGTGCAAAAGCATGCTTATAAATGTTTTAACAAAAATATCCATTTAAAATAAAGGTAAAATCTAACTTTATTTTTGTAAAAAATCATATAAATATTTGCTTCCGCGCCCGAATTTTATTATTTTTCATCATATTTTAGTTAAAAGAAAACATTGCCACAAGGAAATTGCTATTTCAAGTGTGGTGGTATTCTAGAATCCAGCCAATGTAGCTTACAATATGCAACGTATTCATCAAAAATAGGTAAAATCTGACTTTATTTTTGTAAAAAATCATATAAATATTTGCTTCCGCGCCCTAATTTTATAATTTTTCATCATATATTATCCATAGTATAGGTCCAAAAGCATGTTTATGAATGTTTTAACAAAAATATCTATTTAAAATATAGGTAAAATCTTACTTTATTTTTGTAAAAAATCATATAAATAGTTGCTTCCGCGCCCGAATTTTATAATTTTTCATCATATTTTAGCTAAAAGAAAACATTGCAACAAGAAAATTGCTATTTCAAGTGTGGCGGTATTCTAGAATCCAGCCAATGAAGCTTACAATATGCAACGTATTCATCAAAAATAGGTAAAATCTGACTTTATTTTTGTAAAACATCATATAAATATTTGCTTCCGCGCCCGAATTTTATGATTTTTCATCATATTTTAGCTAAAAGAAAACATTGCTACAAGATAATTGCTATTTCAATTGTGATAGGTATTCTAGAATCCAGCCCATGTAGCTTACAATATACAACGTATTCATCAAAAATAGGTAAAATCTGACGTTATTTTTGTAAAAAAACATATAAATATTTGCTTCCGCGCCCGAATTTTATAATTTTTTACCATATTTTATCCATAGTATAGGTCTAAAAGCATGTTTATGAATGTTTTAACAAAAATATCCATTTCAAGAATAGGTAAAATCTGACTTTATTTTTGTAAAAAATCATATAAATATTTGCTTCCGCGCCCGAATTTTATGATTTTTCATCATAATTTAGGTAAAAAAAATCATTGCAACAAGAAAATTGCTATTTCAAGTGTGGTAGGTATTCTAGAATCCAGCCAATGAAGCTTACAATATACAAAGTATTCATCAAAAATAGGTAAAATCTGACTTAATTTTTGTAAAAAATTATATAAATATTTGCTTCCTCGCCCGAATTTTATAATTTTTCATTATATTTTATCCATAGTATAGGTCAAAAAGCATGTTCATAAATGTTTTAACAAAAATATCCATATAAAATAAAAGTAAAATCTGACTTTATTTTTGTAAAAAATCATATAAATATTTGCTTCCGCGCCCGAGTTCTATATTTTTTTATTATATTTTATCCATAGTATAGGTTCAAAAGCATGTTTATGAATGTTTTAACAAAAATATCCATTTAAAATACAGGTAAAATCTGACTTTATTTTTGAAAAAAATCATATAAATATTTGCTTCCGCGACCGAATTTTATAATTTTTCATCATATTTTAGCTGAAAGAAAACATAGTTAAAAGAAAATTGCTATTTCAAGTTTGGGGGGTATTCTAGAAACCAGCCCATGTAGCTTACACTATACAACGTATACATCAAAAATAGGTAAAATCTGACTTATTTTTGTAAAAAATTATATAATATTTGCTTCCGCGCCCGAATTTTATAATTTTTCATCATATTTTATCCATAGTATAGGTCCAAAAGCATGTTTATGAATGGTTTAACAAAAATATCCATTTCAAGAATAGGTAAAATCTGACTTTATTTTTGTAAAAAATCATATAAATATTTGCTTCCGCGCTCGAATTTTAAGATTTTTCATCATAATTTATGTAAAAGAAAATTTTGCAACAAGAAAATTGCTATTTCAGTTGTGGTAGTTATTGTAGAATCCAGCCAATGAAGCTTACAATATACAAAGTATTCATCAAATATAGGTAAAATCTGACTTTATTTTTGTAAAAAATCATATAAATATTTGCTTCCGCGCCCGAATTTTATAATTTTTCATCATATTTTATCCATAGTATAGGTCCAAAAGCATGTTTATGAATGTTTTGACAAAAATATCCATTTCAAAAATAAGTAAAACCTGACTTTATTGTTGTAAAACATCATATAAATATTTGCTTCCGAGCCCGAATTTTATGATTTTTCATCATATTTTAGCTAAAAGAAAACATTGCTACAAGATAATTGCTATTTCAATTGTGGTAGGTATTCTAGAATCCAGCCCACGTAGCTTACAATTTACAACGTATTCATCAAAAATAGGTAAAATCTGACTTTATTTTTGTAAAAAATCATATAAATATTTGCTTCCGCGCCCGAATTTTATAATTTTTTACCATATTTTATCCATAGTATAGGTCCAAAAGCATATTTATGAATGTTTTAACAAAAATATCCATTTCAAGAATAGGTAAAATCTGACTTTATTTTTGTAAAAAATCATATAAATATTTGCTTCCGCGCCCGAATTTTATAATTTTTCATCATATTTTAGCTAAAAGAAAACATTGCTACAAGAAAATTGCTATTTCAATTGTGATAGGTATTCTAGAATCCAGCCCATGTAGCTTACAATATACAACGTATTCATCAAAAATACGTAAAATCTGACTTAATTTTTGTTAAAAATCTTTTAAATATTTGCTTCCGCCAACGAATTTTATAATTTTTCATCATATTTTAGCTAAAAGAAAACATTGCAAAAAGAAAATTGCTATTTCAAGTATGGTAGGTATTCTAGAAACCAGCCCATGTAGCTTACAATATACAACGTATACATCAAAAATAGGTAAAATCTGACTTAATTTTTGTAAAAAATTATATAAATATTTGCTTCCGCGACCGAATTTTATAATTTTTCATCATATTTTACCCATAGTATAAGTCCAAAAGCATGTTTATGAATAGTTTAACAAAAATATCCATTTCAAGAATAGGTAAAATCTGACTTTATTTTTGTAAAAAATCATATAAATATTTGCTTCCGCGCTCGAACTTTATGATTTTTCATCATAATTTAGGTAAAAGAAAACTTTGCAACAAGAAAATTGCTATTTTAATTGTGGTAGGTATTCTAGAATCCAGCCAATGAAGCTTACAATATACAAAGTATTCATCAAATATAGGTAAAATCTGACTTTATTTTTGTAAAAAATAATATAAATATTTGCCTCCGCGCCCGAATTTTATAATTTTTCATCATATTTTATCCATAGTATAGGTCCAAAAGCATGTTTATGAATGTTTTGACAAAAATATCCATTTCAAAAATAAGTAAAACCTGACTTTATTTTTGTAAAACATCATATAAATATTTGCTTCAGCGCCCGAATTTTATGATTTGTCATCATATTTTAGCTAAAAGAAAACATTGCTACAAGAAAATTGCTATTTCTATTGTGGTAGGTATTCTAGAATCCAGCCCATGTAGCTTACAATATACGACGTATTCATCAAAAATAGGTAAAATCTGACTTTATTTTTGTAAAAAATCATATAAATATTTGCTTCCGCGCCCGAATTTTATAATTTTTCAACATATTTTATCCATAGTATAGGTCCAAAAGCATGTTTATGAATGTTTTAACAAAAATATCCATTTCAAGAATAGGTAAAATCTGACTTAATTTTTGTAAAAAATCATATAAATATTTGCTTCCGCACCCGAATTTTATAATTTTTCATCATATTTTAGCTAAAAGAAAACATTGCTACAAGAAAATTGCTATTTCAATTGTGATAGGTATTCTAGATTTCAGCCCATGTAGCTTACAATATACAACGTATTCATCAAAAATAGGTAAAATCTGACTTTATTTTTGCAAAAAATCATATAAATATTTGCTTCCGCGCTCGAATTTTATGATTTTTCATCATAATTTAGGTAAAACAAAACTTTGCAACAAGAAAATTGCTATTTCAAGTGTGGTGGTATTCTAGAATCCAGCCAATGAAACTTACAATATGGAACGTATTCATCAAAAATAGGTAAAATCTGACTTTATTTTTGTAAAAAATCATATAAATATTTGCTTCCGCGCCCGAATTTTATAATTTTTCATCATATTTTATCCATAGTACAGGTCCAAAAGCATGTTTATAAATGGTTTAACAAAAATATCCATTTCAAAAATAGGTAAAATCTGACTTTATTTTTGTAAAAAATCATATAAATATTTGCTTCCGCGACCGAATTTTATAATTTTTCATCATATTTTAGCTGATAGAAAACATAGCAAAAAGAAAATTGCTATTTCAAGTTTGGGGGGTATTCTAGAAACAAGCCCATGTAGCTTACAATATACAACGTATACATCAAAAATAGGTAAAATCTGACTTATTTTTGTAAAAAATTATATAATATTTGCTTCCGCGCCCGAATTTTATAATTTTTCATCATATTTTATCCATAGTATAGGTCCAAAAGCATGTTTATGAATGGTTTAACAAAAATATCCATTTCAAGAATAGGTAAAATCTGACTTTATTTTTGTAAAAAATCATATAAATATTTGCTTCCGCGATCGAATTTTATGATTTTTCATCATAATTTAGGTAAAAGAAAACTTTGCAACAAGAAAATTGCTATTTCAGTTGTGGTAGTTATTCTAGAATTTAGCCAATAAAGCTTACAATATACAAAGTATTTATCAAATATAGGTAAAATCTGACTTTATTTTTGTAAAAAATCATATAATATTTGCTTTCGCGCCCGAATTTTATAATTTTTTATCATGTTTTAACTAAAAGAAAACATTGCTACAAGAAAATTGCTATTTCAATTGTGTAGGTATTCTAGAATCCAGCCAGTGTAGCTTACAATATACAACGTATTCATCAAAAATAGGTAAAATCTGACTTTATTTTTGTAAATAATCATATAAATATTTGCTTCCGGGCCCGAATTTTATAATTTTTCACCATATATTTATCCATAGTATAGGTCCAAAAGCATGTTTATGAATGTTTTAACAAAAATATCCATTTCAAGAATAGGTAAAATCTGACTTAATTTTTGTAAAAAATCATATAAATATTTGCTTCCGCGCCCGAATTTTATGATTTTTTATCATGTTTTAACTAAAAGAAAACATTGCTACAAGAAAATTGCTATTTCAATGACGTAGGTATACTAGAATCCAGCCTATGTAGCTTACAATATGCAACCTATTCATCAAAAATAGGTAAAATCTGACTTTATTTTGTAAAAAATCATATGAATATTTGCTTCCGCTACCGAATTTTATAGTTTTTCATCATATTTTATCTAAAAGAAAACATTGCAACAAGAAAATAGCTATTTCAAGTGTGGTGTTATTCTAGAATCCAGCCAATGTAGCTTACAATATGCAACGTATTAACCAAAAATGGGTAAAATCTGACTTTATTTTTGTAAAAAATCATATAAATATTTGCTTCCGCGACCGAATTTTATAATTTTTCATCATATTATAGCTAAAAGAAAATATTGCAAAAAGAAAATTGCTATTTCAAGTGTGGTAGGTATTCTAGAATCCAGCCCATGTAGCTTACAATATGCAACGTATTCATTAAAAATAGGTAAAATCTGACTTTATTTTTGTAAAAATCATATAAATACTTGCTTCCGCGCCCCGAATTTTATAATTTTTCATCATATTTTAGCTAAAAGAAAACATTGCCACAAGAAAATTGCTATTTCAAGTGTGGTGGTATTCTAGAATCCAGCCGATGAAGCTTCAATATGCAACGTATTCATCAAGAATAGGTAACATCTAACTTTATTTTTGTAAAAAATCATATAAATATTTGCTTCCGCGACCGAATTTTATAATTTTTCATTATATTTTAGCTAAAAGAAAACATTGCAAAAAGAAAATTGCTATTTCAAGTGTGGTAAGTATTCTACAATCCAGCCTATGTAGCTTACAATATACAACGTATTCATTAAAAATAGGTAAAATCTGACTTTATTTTTGTAAAAAATCATATAAATATTTGCTTTCGCGACCGATTTTCATAATTTTTCATTATATTTTATCCATAGTATAGGTCCAAAAGCATGTTTATGAATGTTTAAACAAAAATATCCATTTCAAGAATAGGTAAAATCTGACTTTATTTTTGTAAAAAATCATATAAATATTTGCTTTCGCTCCCGAATTTTATGATTTTTTATCATGTTTTAACTAAAAGAAAACATTGCTACAAGAAAATTGCTATTTCAAGTGTGGTAGGTATTCTAGAATCCAGCCCATTTAGCTTCCAATATACAACATATTCATTAAAAATAGGTTAAATCTGACTTTATTTTTGTAAAAAATCATATAAATATTTGCATCCGCGCCCGAATTTTATAATTTTTCATCATATTTTATCCATAGTATAGGTCCAAAAGCATGTTTATGAATGTTTTATCAAAAATATTTATTTGAAAAATAGGTAAAATCTGACTTTATTTTTGTAAAAAATCATATAAATATTTGCTTCCGCGCCCGAATTTTATGATTTTTCATCATAATTTAGGTAAAAGAAAACATTGCAACAAGAAAATTGCTATTTTAAGTGTGGTAGGTATTCTAGAATCCAGCCAATGAAACTTAGAATATACAACGTATTCATCAAAAATAGGTAAAATCTGACTTTATTTTTGTAAAGAATTATATAAATATTTGCTTCCGCGCCCGAATTTTATAATTTTTCATTATATTTTACCCATAGTATAGGTCCAAAAGGATGTTTATTAATGTTTTAACAAAAATATCCATTTCAAAAATAGGTAAAATCTGACATTATTTTTGTAAAAAAATCATATAAATATTTGCTTCCACGCCCGAATTTTATAATTCTTCATAATGTTTTATCTAAAAGAAAAGACTGCAACAAGAAAATTGCTATATCAAGTTTGGTGGTATTCTAGAATCCAGCCAATCAAGCTTACATCATAATTTAGGTAAAAGAAAACATTGCAACAAGAAAATTGCTATTTTAAGTGTGGTAGGTATTCTAGAATCCAGCCAATGAAACTTACAATATGCAACGTATTCATCAAAAATAGGTATTTTATCCATAGTATAGGTCCAAAAGCATGTTTATGAATGTTTTAACAAAAATATCTATTTCAAGAATAGGTAAAATCTGACTTTATTTTTGTAAAAAATCATATAAATATTTGCTTCCGCGCCCGAATTTTATGATTTTTCATCATAATTTAGGTAAAAGAAAACATTGCAACAAGAAAATTGCTATTTCAAGTGTGGTAGGTATTCTAGAATCCAGCCAATGAAGCTTACAATATACAACGTATTCATCAAAAATAGGTAAAATCTGATTTAATTTTTGTAAAAAATTATATAAATATTTGCTTTCGCGCCCGAATTTTAAGATTTTTCATTATATGTTAGCTAAAAGAAAACATTGCTACAAGAAAATTGCTATTTCAATTGTGGTAGGTATTCTAGAATCCAGCCCATATAGCTTACAATATACAACGTATTCATCAAAAATAGGTAAAATCTGACTTTATTTTTGTAAAACATCATATAAACCCAGATAGCACAAGATATTCTCGCAATACTCTCTCAATCTCTTTAACGCACATAGGAGTATATATTCCATTTATTCTAGGAATATTATAGGAACGTATATATCGAAGAGGAATATACTTGGAATATACTTTAGGTATATTCTATGAAATATTTAACAATATATTCCCGGAATATTCTAGTATTATTAGTCACTACTATCTTACATTAACTTCAATGAAATTAAAAAAATATTAATTTATTATTTCTCTAAGGACACAGATATTAACAATATTGTAAATACGTGGTTTTACTTCATTCTCAACAATTTAATTAGAAAATAATTACTAGTCATTGAAATATTTTATTACAAATATTGTAACATAAACTGCTATCAGAAATTAATATTTCGGCTTCTAAGCCTGCTAATTTTTAATAATTTATATATTATTTTATAAATTATACACCTATTACTTTGAAATTGGTGTAATATTTAAAATGGTTGGTGCCTACACAACTTCAAACTATACAGACTACCCGACACATGCAGCGTGCTATTCGGTCTCAGCAAGTGAGTCAGCATATCAATATATATTTCAAGTTTTGATTTGTTCTTTAGAACACAATACATTTTGTTTTAAAGTGAATATTTATGTAAGTTTTTACCTTTCTTATTTAGTATGTTTTAATATATACGAGTACATGTTTTCATTTGATATATCTACGTAGAAATCTGAAACTAAATCTTAACCTCATTTTGTCCATATTTGTTTCATGATATTGGTCAAATATTTGAACTGTATTATTAACATTAGTTACATTATAATTTAAACTTGCTATCAGGTGTAATTTCATGAAGATGTATAAGATATTTAATATTTTAAACAGATTGACATCACAGTTATGTAGATTGTTATAATGCTAGAAAAAAATGTGTATAATGGCAACATGTGCTTTTAAACAACATGTATTACGCAAAATGTAAATTAAAAACCGTGTTATACTGTATTATATTTTAACTTAAATGTATTCTAAATATACATAATTGTCATGTCATATTAGAAAAATAACACACGAAAGATTAAATCAACTTATTTAAATTTTTTAGAAGCCATCCAAAGAAATAATGCAACAACAGACAAACAAATCAAAATCATTGCGTCGAAATGGCTAGCAAAAGCCAATGAAAAATTAATAAACCTCGAAAAGAAACTAAACCAAGAGCGTGAAAAAGAAAATTAACTTTTGCACACACATATGACAGAATACATATTTATTTTAACTAAACAAATTATTCATCATCAGAAGATTAAAAGATTACATTGCTTCAAGTGTCAATGAAGCTACATCAGCTGAAAAAGAATTTTGTTTATTTAACTGGTACGTCTTATTTATTTAATGAAAAATTTAAATAAATTAAGAATAATATATTACAGATATTAAACCGTTAACATACATTTATATATTGTCCAAACCACAGGCAGATATTTTCCCGCTATCAACAATTCAACATTATAAAGCCATATTTATGAGATCATTAAGAAGAAAGTAATTTTTTGTTTTTATATATACATTTTGTGTATGTATTTTTTTACAATGTATTACTGTTACTGTTTGACAAATAAATTTATATATATATATATATATATATATATATATATATATATATATATATATATATATATACATAT
>JAQOWZ010000403.1:16144-45165 GCA_035578165.1 Stenolophus ochropezus
TATATATATATATATATATATATATATATATATATATATATATATATTATTATTATTATTATTTATTTATTATTTTTTATTATTACATTATTAATAATATTTATGGGGTATTCTAGGAATATTAAATAATATATTATAGGAACAATTATAGAATATTCTGAGACTGTTAATAAGGATAATACGAGAATATTTATAGGACATTGTTTAGGGGGACATTATATTGTCCTATTAATATCCTGAGAATAACTATGGCGATTGTAAGGTGTTCCTGAGAATAATCCAATATGCTGAAAATTATACTCAAAGAATATTTTTAGAATATTTTTGTGCTATCTGGAAATATTTACTTCCGCGCACGAATTTTATAATTTTTCATCATATTTTATCCATAGTATAGGTCCAAAAGCATGTTTATGAATGTTTTAACAAAAATATCTATTTCAAGAATAGGTAAAATCTGACTTTATTTTTGTAAAAATCATATAAATATTTGCTTCCGTGCCCGAATTTTATGATTTTTCATCAATAATTTAGGTAAAAGAAAACATTGCTACAAGAAAACTGCTATTTCAATTGTGGTAGGTATTCTAGAATCCAGCCCGTGTAGCTTACAATATACAACGTATTCATCAAAAATAGGTAAAATCTGACTTTATTTTTGTAAAAAATCATATAAATATTTGTTTCCGCGCCCCAATTTTATAATTTTTCATAATATTTTATCCATAGTATAGGTCCTAAAGCATGTTTATGAATGTAAAACAAAAATATCCATTTCAAGAATAGGTAAAATCTGACTTTATTTTTGTAAAAAATCATATAAATATTTGCTCCCGCGCTCGAATTTTATGATTTTTCATCATAATTTAGGTAAAAGAAAACATTGCAACAAGAAAATTGCTATTTCAAGTGTGGTAGATATTCTAGAATCCAGCCAATGAAGTTTACAATATACAACGTATTCATCAAAAATAGGTAAAATCTGACTTAATATTTGTAAAAAATTATATAAATATTTGCTTCCGCGCCCCAATTTTATAATTTTTCATTATATTTTATCCATAGTATAGGTCCAAAAGCATGTTTATGAATGTTTTAACAAAAATATCCATTTAGAAATAGGTACAATCTGACTTTATTTTTGTAAGAAAATCATATAAATATTTGCTTCCGCGCCCGAATTTTATAATTTTTTATCATATTTTAGATAAAAGAAAACATTGCAACAAAAAAAATTCTATTTCAAGTGTGGTGGTATTTTAGAATCCAGCCAATGAAGCTTACAATATGCAACGTATTCATCAAAAATAGGTAAAATCTGACTTTATCTTTGTAAAAAATCATATAAATATTTGCTTCCGCGACCGAATTTTATAATTTTTCACCATATTTTAGCTAAAAGAAAACATTGCAACAAGAAAATTGCTATTTCAAGTGTGGTAGGTATTCTAGAATCCAGCCTATGTAGCTTACAATATACAACATAATCATTAAAAATTAGGTAAAATCTGACTTTATTTTTGTAAAAAATCATGTAAATATATGCTTCCGCACCCGAATATTATAATTTTTTATCATATTTTATCCATAGTATAGGTCCAAAAGCATGTTTATGAATGTTTTAACAAAAATATCCATTTCAAGAATAGGTAAAATATGACTTTATTTTTGTAAAAAATCATATAAATATTTGCTCCTGCGCCCGAATTTTATGATTTTTCATCATAATTTAGGTAAAAGAAAACATTGCAACAAGAAAATTGCTATTTCAAGTGTGGTAGGTATTCTAGAATCCAGGCAATGAAGCTTACAATATACAACGTATTCATCAAAAATAGGAAAAATCTGACTTAATTTTTATAATAAATAATATAAACATTTCCTTCCGCGCCCGAATTTTATAATTTTTCATTATATTTTATCCATAGTATAGGTCCAAAAGGATGTTTATGAATGTTTTAACAAAAATATCCATTTCAAAAATTGGTAAAATTTGACATTATTTTTGTAAAAAATCATATAAATATTTGCTTCCGCGCCCGAATTTTATAATTTTTCATCATATTTTAGCTAAAAGAAAACATTGCAACAAGAAAATTGCTTTTTCAAGTGTGGTGGTATCCAGCCAATGAAGCTTGCAATATGCAACGTATTCATCAAAAATAGGTAAAATCTGACTTTATTTTTGTAAAAAATCATATGTTTTAACAAAAATATCCATTTCAAAAATAATTAAAATCTGACTTTATTTTTGTAAAAAATCATATAAATATTTGCTTCCGCGCCCGAATTTTATGATTTTTCATCATATTTTAGCTAAAAGAAAACATTGCTACAAGAAAACTGCTATTTCAAGTGTGGTAGGTATTCTAGAATCCAGCCAATGGAGCTTACAATATACAACGTATTCATTAAAAATTATGTAAAATCTGACTTTATTTTTGTAAAAAATCATATAAATATTTGCTTCCGCGCCCGAATTTTATAATTTTTTATCATATTTTATCCATAGTATAGGTCCAAAAGCATGTTTATGAATGTTTTACCAAAAATATCCATTTCAAAAATAGGTAAAATCTGACTTTACTTTTGTGAAAAATCATATAAATATTTGCTTCCGCGCACGAATTTTATATTTTTTCATCATATTTTATCCATAGTATAGGTCCAAAAGCATGTTTATGAATGTTTTACCAAAAATATCCATTTCAAAAATAGGTAAAATCTGACTTTACTTTTGTGAAAAATCATATAAATATTTGCTTCCGCGCACGAATTTTATAATTTTTCATGATATTTTAGCTAAAAGTAAACATTGCAACAAGAAAATTGCTATTTCAAGTGTAGTAGGTATTCTAGAATCCAGCCCATGTAGCTTAAAATATACAACGTATTCATTAAAAATTATGTAAAATCTGACTTTATTTTTGTAAAAAATCATATAAATATTTGCTTCCGCGAACGAATTTTATAATTTTTCATCATATTTTAGCTAAAAGAAAACATTGCAACAAGAAAATTGCTATTTCAAGTGTGGTAGGTATTCTAGAATCCAGCCAATGGAGCTTACAATATACAACGTATTCATTAAAAATTATGTAAAATCTGACTTTATTTTTGTAAAAAATCATATAAATATTTGC
Organism: Stenolophus ochropezus; assembly: GCA_035578165.1. NCBI lineage: Eukaryota > Metazoa > Arthropoda > Insecta > Coleoptera > Carabidae > Stenolophus > Stenolophus ochropezus. Next base: position 19,288 of record JAQOWZ010000403.1, read on the forward strand.
TTCCGCGCCCGAATTTTATAATTTTTTATCATATTTTATCCATAGTATAGGTCCAAAAGCATGTTTATGAATGTTTTACCAAAAATATCCATTTCAAAAATAGGTAAAATCTGACTTTACTTTTGTGAAAAATCATATAAATATTTGCTTCCGCGCACGAATTTTATATTTTTTCATCATATTTTATCCATAGTATAGGTCCAAAAGCATGTTTATGAATGTTTTACCAAAAATATCCATTTCAAAAATAGGTAAAATCTGACTTTACTTTTGTGAAAAATCATATAAATATTTGCTTCCGCGCACGAATTTTATAATTTTTCATGATATTTTAGCTAAAAGTAAACATTGCAACAAGAAAATTGCTATTTCAAGTGTGGTAGGTATTCTAGAATCCAGCCCATTTAGCTTACAATATACAACGTATTCTTTAAAAATAGGTAAAATCTGACTTTATTTTTGTAAAAAATCATATAAATATTTACTTCTGCGCCCGAATTTTATTATTTTTCATCATATTTTATCCATAGTATAGGTCTAAAAGCATGTTTATGAATGTTTTACCAAAAATATCCATTTCAAAAATATGTAAAATCTGACTTTATTTTTGTAAAAAATCATATCCATAGTATAGGTCCAAAAGCATGTTTATGAATGTTTTAACAAAAAAATCTATTTCAAAAATAGGTAAAATCTGACTTTATTTTTGTAAAAAATCATATAAATATTTGCTTCCGCGCCCGAATTTTAGGATTTTTCAACATAATTTAGGTAAAAGAAAACATTGCAACAAGATAATTGCTATTTCAAGTGTGGTAGAAATTCTAGAATCCAGCCAATGAAGCTTACAATATACAACGTATTCATCAAAAATAGGTAAAATCTGACTTAATTTTTGTAAAAAATTATATAAATATTTGCTTCCGCGCCCGTTTTTTATAATTTTTCATTATATTTTATCCATGGTATAGGTCCAAAAGGATGTTTATGAATGTTTTAACAAAAATATCTATTTCAAAAATAGGTAAAATCTGACATTATTTTTGTAAAAAATCATATAAATATTTGCATCCGCGTCCGAATTTTATAATTTTTCATCATATTTTAGCTAAAAGAAATGATTGCAACAAGAAATTTGCTATATCAAGTGCGGTGGTATTCTAGAATCCAGCCAATAAAGCTTACAATATGCAACGTATTCATCAAAAATAGGTAAAATCTGACTTTATTTTTCTAAAAAATCAAATAAATATTTGCTTCCGCGACCAAATTTTATAATTTTTTATCATATTTTAGCTAAAAGAAAACATCGCAACAAGAAAATTTCTATTTCAAGTGTGGTAGGTATTCTAAAATTCAGCCCAATTAGCTTACAATATACAACGTTTTCTTTAAAAATAGGTAAAATCTGACTTTATATTTGTAAAAAATCATATAAATATTTGCTTTCGCGCTCGATTATTATAATTTTTATCATATTTTATCCATAGTATAGGTCCTAAAGCATGTTTATGAATGTTTTACCAAAAATATCCATTTCAAAAATAGGTAAAATCTGACTTTATTTTTGTGAAAAATCATATAAATATTTGCTTCCGCGACCAAATTTTATAATTTTTTATCATATTTTAGCTAAAAGAAAACATCGCAACAAGAAAATTTCTATTTCAAGTGTGGTAGGTATTCTATAATTCAGCCCAATTAGCTTACAATATACAACGTTTTCTTTAAAAATAGGTAAAATCTGACTTTATATTTGTAAAAAATCATATAAATATTTGCTTTCGCGCTCGAATATTATAATTTTTATCATATTTTATCCATAGTATAGGTCCAAAAGCATGTTTATGAATGTTTTACCAAAAATATCCATTTCAAAAATAGGTAAAATCTGACTTTATTTTTGTGAAAAATCATATAAATATTTGCTTCCGCGCCCGAATTTTATAATTTTTCATCGTATTTTAGCTAAAAGAAAACATTGCAACAAGAAAATTGCTTTTTCAAGTGTGGTGATATTCTAGAATGCAGCCAATGAAGCTTGCAATATGCAACGTATTCATCAAAAATAGGTGAAATCTGACTCTATTTTTGTAAAAAATCATATGTTTTACCAAAAATATCCATTTCAAAAATAGGTAAAATCTGACTTTATTTTTGTAAAAAATCATATAAATATTTGCTTCCGCGCCCGAATTTTATGAGTTTTCATCATATTTTAGCTAAAAGAAAACATTGCTACAAGAAAACTGCTATTTCAATTGTGGTAGGTATTCTAGAATCCAGCCCATGTAGCTTACAATATACAACGTATTCATCAAAAATAGGTAAAATCTGACTTTATTTTTGTAAAAAATCATATAAATATTTGCTTCCGCGCCCGAATTTTATAATTTTTCATTATATTTTATCCATAGTATAGGTCCTAAAGCATGTTTATGAATGTTTCAACAAAAATATCCATTTCAAGAATAAGTAAAATCTGACATTATATTTGTAAAAAATCATATAAATATTTGCTTCCGCGCCCGAATTTTATGAGTTTTCATCATATTTTAGCTAAATGAAAACATTGCTACAAGAAAACTGCTATTTCAATTGTGGTAGGTATTCTAGAATCCAGCCCATGTAGCTTACAATATACAACGTATTCATCAAAAATAGGTAAAATCTGACTTAATTTTTGTAAAAAATTATATAATTATTTGCTTCCGCGCCCGAATTTTATAATTTTTCATTATATTTTATTCATAGTATAGGTCCGAATGCTTGTTTATGAATGTTTTAACAAAAATATCCATTTAAAAAATAGGTAAAATCTGACTTTATTTTTTTTAAAAAATCATATAAATATTTGCTTCCGCGCCCGAATTTTATAATTTTTCATTATATTTTATCCATAGTATAGGTCCTAAAGCATGTTTATGAATGTTTTAACAAAAATATCCATTTCAAGAATAGGTAAAATCTGACATAATTTTTGTAAAAAATCATATAAATATTTGCTTTCGCGCCCGAATTTTATGATTTTTCATCATAATTTAGGTAAAAGAAAACATTGCTACAAGAAAATTTTTATTTCAAGTGTGGTAGGTATTCTAGAATCCAGCCAATGAAGTTTACAATATACAACGTATTCATCAAAAATAGGTAAAATCTGACTTAATTTTTGTAAAAAATTATATAATTATTTGCTTCCGCGCCCGAATTTTATAATTTTTCATTATATTTTATTCATAGTATAGGTCCAAATGCTTGTTTATGAATGTTTTAACAAAAATATCCATTTAAAAAATAGGTAAAATCTGACTTTATTTTTTTTAAAAAATCATATAAATATTTGCTTCCGCGCCCGAATTTTATAATTTTTCATCATATTTTAACTAAAAGAAAACATTGCAACAAGAAAATTGCTATTTCAAGTGTAGTAGGTATTCTAAAATCCACCCAATGAAGCTTACAATATACAACGTATTCATCAAAAATAGGTAAAATCTGACTTTATTTTTTTAAAAAAATATATAAATATTTGCTTTCGCGCCCGAATTTTATAATTTTTCATTATATTTTATCCATAGTATAGGTCCAAAAGCATGTTTATGTATGTTTTAACAAAAATATCCATTTCAAAAATAGGTAAAATCTGACTTCATTTTTGTAAAAAATCATATAAATATTTGCTTTCGCGCCCGAATTTTATAATTTTTCATCATATTTTAGCTAAAAGAAAACATTGCAACAAGAAAATTGCTATTTCAAGTGTGGTGGTATTCTAGAATCCAGCCAATGAAGCTTACAATATGCAACGTATTCATCAAAAATAGGTAAAATCTGACTTTATTTTTGTAAAAAATCATATAAATATTTGCTTCCGCGACCGAATTTTATAATTTTTCATCATATTTTAGCTAAAAGAAAACATTGCAACAAGAAAATTGCTATTTCAAGTGTGGTAGGTATTCTAGAATCCAGCCCATGTAGCTTAAAATATACGTATTTATTAAAAATAGGTAAAATCTGACTTTATTTTTATAAAAAAACATATAAATATATGCTTCCGCGCCCGAATTTTATAATTTCTTATCATATTTTATCCACAGTATAGGTCCAAAAGCATGTTTATGAATGATTTAACAAAAATATCTATTTTAAAAATAGGTATAATCTGACTTTATTTTTGTAAAAAATCATATAAATATTTGCATTCGCGCCCGAAATTTATGATTTTTCATCATATTTTAGCTAAAAGAAAACATTGCTACAAGAAAATTGCTATTTCAATTGTGGTAGGTATTCTAGAAACAAGCCCATGTAGCTTACAATATACAACGTAATCATCAAAAATAGGTATAATCTGACTTTATTTTTGTAAAAAATCATATAAATATTTGCATCCGCGCCCGAATTTTATGAGTTTTCATCATATTTTAGCTAAATGAAAACATTGCTACAAGAAAACTGCTATTTCAATTGTGGTAGGTATTCTAGAATCCAGCCCATGTAGCTTACAATATACAACGTATTCATCAAAAATAGGTAAAATCTGACTTAATTTTTGTAAAAAATTATATAATTATTTGCTTCCGCGCCCGAATTTTATAATTTTTCATTATATTTTATTCATAGTATAGGTCCGAATGCTTGTTTATGAATGTTTTAACAAAAATATCCATTTAAAAAATAGGTAAAATCTGACTTTATTTTTTTTTAAAAATCATATAAATATTTGCTTCCGCGCCCGAATTTTATAATTTTTCATCATATTTTAACTAAAAGAAAACATTGCAACAAGAAAATTGCTATTTCAAGTGTAGTAGGTATTCTAGAATCCAGCCCATGTAGCTTACAATATACAACGTATTCATCAAAAATAGGTAAAATCCGACTTAATTTTTGTAAAAAATCATATAAATATTTGCTTCCGCGCCCGAATTTTATTATTTTTCATTATATTTTATCCATAGTATAGGTCCTAAAGCATGTTTATGAATGTTTTAACAAAAATATCCATTTCAAGAATAGGTAAAATCTGACATAATTTTTGTAAAAAATCATATAAATATTTGCTTTCGCGCCCGAATTTTATGATTTTTCATCATAATTTAGGTAAAAGAAAACATTGCTACAAGAAAATTTTTATTTCAAGTGTGGTAGGTATTCTAGAATCCAGCCAATGAAGTTTACAATATACAACGTATTCATCAAAAATAGGTAAAATCTGACTTAATTTTTGTAAAAAATTATATAATTATTTGCTTCCGCGCCCGAATTTTATAATTTTTCATTATATTTTATTCATAGTATAGGTCCAAATGCTTGTTTATGAATGTTTTAACAAAAATATCCATTTAAAAAATAGGTAAAATCTGACTTTATTTTTTTTAAAAAATCATATAAATATTTGCTTCCGCGCCCGAATTTTATGATTTTTCATCATATTTTAGCTAAAAGAAAACATTGCTACAAGAAAATTGCTATTTCAATTGTGGTAGGTATTCTAGAAACAAGCCCATGTAGCTTACAATATACAACGTAATCTTCAAAAATAGGTAAAATCTGACTTTATTTTTGTAAAAAATCATATAAATATTTGCTTCCGCGACCGAATTTTATAATTTTTCATCATATTTTATCCATAGTATAGGTCCAAAAGCATGTTTATGAATGTTTATAAAAAAAAATCCATTTCAAAAGTAAGTAAAATCTGACTTTATTTTTGTAAAAAATGATATAAATATTTACTTCCGCGCCCGAATTTTAAGATTTTTCATCATATTTTAGCTAAAAGAAAACATTGCTACAAGAAAATTGCTATTTCAAGTGTGGTAGGTATTCTAGAATCCAGCCAATAAAGCTTACAATATACAACGTATTTATCAAAAATAGGTAAAATCTGACTTAATTTTTGTAAAAAATTATATAAATATTTGCTTCCGCGCCCGAATTTTATAATTTTTCATTATATATTAGCCATAGTATAGGTCCAAAAGCATGTTATTGAATGTTATAACAAAAATATCTTTTTCAAAAATTGGTAAAATCTGACATTATTTTTGTAAAAAATCATATAAATACTTGCTTCCGCGTTCGAATTTTATAATTTTTCATCATATTTTAGCTAAAAGAAAAGATTGCAACAAGAAAATTGCTATTTCAAGTGTGGTGGTATTCTAGAATCCTGCCAATGAAGCTTACAATATGCAACGTATTCATCAAAAATAGGTAAAATCTGACTTTATTTTTGTAAAAAATCATATAAATATTTGCTTCCGCTACCGAATTTTATAATTTTTTATCATATTTTAGCTAAAAGAAAACATTGCAACAAGAAAATTGCTATTTCAAGTGTGGTAGGTATTCTAGAATCCAGCCCATGTAGCTTACAATATACGTATTTATTAAAAATAGGTAAAATCTGACTTTATTTTTATAAAAAATCATATAAATATATGCTTCCGCGCCCGAATTTTATAATTTTTTATCATATTTTATCCATAGTATAGGTCCAAAAGAATGTTTATGAATGATTTAACAAAAATAACTATTTCAAAAATAAGTAAAGTCTGACTTTATTTTTGTAAAAAATCATATAAATATTTACTTCCGCGCCCGAATTTTATTATTTTTCATCATATTTTATCCATAGTATAGGTCTTAAAGCATGTTTATGAATGTTTTACCAAACATATCCATTTCAAAAATATGTAAAATCTGACTTTATTTTTGTAAAAAATCATATAAATATATGCTTCCGCGCCCGAATTTTATAATTTTTATCATATTTTAGCTAAAAGAAAACATTGCAACAAGAAAATTGCTTTTTCAAGTGTGGTGGTTTTCTAGAATACAGCCAATGAAGCTTGCAATATGCAACGTATTCATCAAAAATAGGTAAAATCTGACTTTATTTTTGTAAAAAATCATAAGTTTTAACAAAAATATCCATTTCAAAAATAAATAAAATCTGACTTTATTTTTGTAAAAAATCATATAAATATTTGCTTCCGCGCCCGAAATTTATGATTTTTCATCATATTTTAGCTAAAAGAAAACATTGCTACAAGAAAATTGCTATTTCAATTGTGGTAGGTATTCTAGAATCCAGCCCATATAGCTTACAATATACAACGTATTCATCAAAGATAGGTAAAATCTGACTTTATTTTTGTAAAACATCATATAAATATTTGCTTCCTCCCCCGAATTTTATAATTTTTCATCATATTTTATCTATAGTATAGGTCCAGAAGCATGTTTATGAATGTTTTAACAAAATTATCTATTTCAAGAATAGGTAAAATCTGACTTAATTTTTGTAAAAAATCATATAAATATTTGCTTCCGCGCCCGAATTTTAGGATTTTTCAACATAATTTAGGTAAAAGAAAACATTGCAACAAGAAAATTGCTATATCAAGTATGGTGGTATTCTAGAATCCAGCCAATGAAGCTTACAATATGCAACGTATTCATCAAAAATAGGTAAAATCTGACTTTATTTTTGTAAAAAATCATATAAATATTTGCTTCCGCGACCAAATTTTATAATTTTTTATCATATTTTAGCTAAAAGAAAACATTGCAACAAGAAAATTTCTATTTCAAGTGTGGTAGGTATTCTATAATTCAGCCCATTTACCTTACAATATACAACGTATTCTTTAAAAATAGGTAAAATCTGACTTTATTTTAGTAAAAAATTATATAAATATTTGCTTCCGCGCTCGAATATTATAATTTTTATCATATTTTATCCATAGTATAGGTCCAAAAGCATGTTTATGAATGTTTTAACAAAAATATCAATTTCAAGAATAGGTAAAATCTGTGTTTATTTTTGTAAAAAATCATATAAACATTTGCTTCCGCACCCGAATTTTATGATTTTTGATCATATTTTAGCTAAAAGAAAACATTGCTACAAGAAAAATGCTATTTCTATTGTGGTAGGTATTCTAGATTCCAGCCCCTATAGCTTACAATATACAACGTAGTCATCAAAAATAGGTAAAATATGACTTTATTTTTGTAAAAAATCATATAAATATTTGCTTCCTCGCCCGAATTTTATAATTTTTCATCATATTTTATCCATAGTATAGGTCCAAAAGCATGTTTATGAATGTTTTAACAAAAATATCCATTTCTAGAATCGGTAAAATCTGACTTTATTTTTGTAAAAAATCATATAAATATTTGCTCCTGCGCCCGAATTTTATGATTTTTCGTCATAATTTAGGTAAACGAAAACATTGCAACAAGAAAATTGTTATTTCAAGTGTGGTAGGTATTCTAGAATCCAGCCAATGAAGCTTACAATATACAACGTATTCATTAAAAATAGGTAAAATCTGACTTAATTTTTGTAAAAAAATATATAAATATTTGCTTCCGCGCCCGAATTTTATAATTTTTCATCATATTTTATCCATAGTATAGGTCCAAAAGCATGTTTATGTATGTTTTAACAAAAATATCCATTTCAAAAATAGGTAAAATCTGACTTCATTTTTGTAAAAAATCATATAAATATTTGCTTTCGCGCCCGAATTTTATAATTTTTCATCATATTTTAGCTAAAAGAAAACATTGCAACAAGAAAATTGCTATTTCAAGTGTGGTGGTATTCTAGAATCCAGCCAATGAAGCTTACAATATGCAACGTATTCATCAAAAATAGGTAAAATCTGACTTTATTTTTGTAAAAAATCATATAAATATTTGCTTCCGCGACCGAATTTTATAATTTTTCATCATATTTTAGCTAAAAGAAAACATTGCAACAAGAAAATTGCTATTTCAAGTGTGGTAGGTATTCTAGAATCCAGCCCATGTAGCTTAAAATATACATATTTATTAAAAATAGGTAAAACCTGACTTTATTTTTATAAAAAAACATATATATATATGCTTCCGCGCCCGAATTTTATAATTTCTTATCATATTTTATCCACAGTATAGGTCCAAAAGCATGTTTATGAATGATTTAACAAAAATATCTATTTTAAAAATATGTATAATCTGACTTTATTTTTGTAAAAAATCATATAAATATTTGCATCCGCGCCCGAAATTTATGATTTTTCATCATATTTTAGCTAAAAGAAAACATTGCTACAAGAAAATTGCTATTTCAATTGTGGTAGGTATTCTAGAAACAAACCCATGTAGCTTACAATATACAACGTAATCATCAAAAATAGGTATAATCTGACTTTATTTTTGTAAAAAATCATATAAATATTTGCATCCGCGCCCGAATTTTATGAGTTTTCATCATATTTTAGCTAAATGAAAACATTGCTACAAGAAAACTGCTATTTCAATTGTGGTAGGTATTCTAGAATCCAGCCCATGTAGCTTACAATATACAACGTATTCATCAAAAATAGGTAAAATCTGACTTAATTTTTGTAAAAAATTATATAATTATTTGCTTCCGCGCCCGAATTTTATAATTTTTCATTATATTTTATTCATAGTATAGGTCCGAATGCTTGTTTATGAATGCTTTAACAAAAATATCCATTTAAAAAATAGGTAAAATCTGACTTTATTTTTTTTAAAAAATCATATAAATATTTGCTTCCGCGCCCGAATTTTATAATTTTTCATCATATTTTAACTAAAAGAAAACATTGCAACAAGAAAATTGCTATTTCAAGTGTAGTAGGTATTCTAGAATCCAGCCCATGTAGCTTACAATATACAACGTATTCATCAAAAATAGGTAAAATCCGACTTAATTTTTGTAAAAAATCATATAAATATTTGCTTCCGCGCCCGAATTTTATAATTTTTCATTATATTTTATCCATAGTATAGGTCCTAAAGCATGTTTATGAATGTTTTAACAAAAATATCCATTTCAAGAATAGGTAAAATCTGACATAATTTTTGTAAAAAATCATATAAATATTTGCTTTCGCGCCCGAATTTTATGATTTTTCATCATAATTTAGGTAAAAGAAAACATTGCTACAAGAAAATTTTTATTTCAAGTGTGGTAGGTATTCTAGAATCCAGCCAATGAAGTTTACAATATACAACGTATTCATCAAAAATAGGTAAAATCTGACTTAATTTTTGTAAAAAATTATATAATTATTTGCTTCCGCGCCCGAATTTTATAATTTTTCATTATATTTTATTCATAGTATAGGTCCAAATGCTTGTTTATGAATGTTTTAACAAAAATATCCATTTAAAAAATAGGTAAAATCTGACTTTATTTTTTTAAAAAAATCATATAAATATTTGCTTCCGCGCCCGAATTTTATAATTTTTCATCATATTTTAACTAAAAGAAAACATTGCAACAAGAAAATTGCTATTTCAAGTGTAGTAGGTATTCTAAAATCCACCCAATGAAGCTTACAATATACAACGTATTCATCAAAAATAGGTAAAATCTAAATTAATTTTTTTTAAAAAATATATAAATATTTGCTTTCGCGCCCGAATTTTATAATTTTTCATTACATTTTATCCATAGTATAGGTCCAAAAGCATGTTTATGTATGTTTTAACAAAAATATCCATTTCAAAAATAGGTAAAATCTGACTTCATTTTTGTAAAAAATCATATAAATATTTGCTTTCGCGCCCGATTTTTATAATTTTTCATCATATTTTAGTTAAAAGAAAACATTGCAACAAGAAAATTGCTATTTCAAGTGTGGTGGTATTCTAGAATCCAGCCAATGAAGCTTACAATATGCAACGTATTCATCAAAAATAGGTAAAATCTGACTTTATTTTTGTAAAAAATCATATAAATATTTGCTTCCGCGACCGAATTTTATAATTTTTCATCATATTTTAGCTAAAAGAAAACATTGCAACAAGAAAATTGCTATTTCAAGTGTGGTAGGTATCCTAGAATCCAGCCCATGTAGCTTACAATATACATATTTATTAAAAATAGGTAAAATCTGACTTTATTTTTATAAAAAAACATATAAATATATGCTTCCGCGCCCGAATTTTATAATTTCTTATCATATATTATCCACAGTATAGGTCCAAAAGCATGTTTATGAATGATTTAACAAAAATATCTATTTTAAAAATAGGTATAATCTGACTTTATTTTTGTAAAAAATCATATAAATATTTGCATCCGCGCCCGAATTTTATGATTTTTTATCATATTTTAGCTAAAAGAAAACATTGCTACAAGAAAATTGCTATTTCAATTGTGGTAGGTATTCTAGAAACAAGCCCATGTAGCTTACAATATACAACGTAATCATCAAAAATAGGTAAAATGTGACTTTATTTTTGTAAAAAATCATATAAATATTTGCTTCCGCGCCCGAATTTTATAATTTTTCATCATATTTTATCCATAGTATAGGTCCAAAAGCATGTTTATGAATGTTTATAAAAAAAAATCCATTTCAAAAGTAAGTAAAATCTGACTTTATTTTTGTAAAAAATGATATAAATATTTACTTCCGCGCCCGAATTTTAAGATTTTTCATCATATTTTAGCTAAAAGAAAACATTGCTACAAGAAAATTGCTATTTCAAGTGTGGTAGGTATTCTAGAATCCAGCCAATAAAGCTTACAATATACAACGTATTCATCAAAAATAGGTAAAATCTGACTTAATTTTTGTAAAAAATTATATAAATATTTGCTTCCGCGCCCGAATTTTATAATTTTTCATTATATATTAGCCATAGTATAGGTCCAAAAGCATGTTATTGAATGTTATAACAAAAATATCTTTTTCAAAAATTGGTAAAATATGACATTATTTTTGTAAAAAATCATATAAATATTTGCTTCCGCGTTCGAATTTTATAATTTTTCATCATATTTTAGCTAAAAGAAAAGATTGCAACAAGAAAATTGCTATTTCAAGTGTGGTGGTATTCTAGAATCCTGCCAATGAAGCTTACAATATGCAACGTATTCATCAAAAATAGGTAAAATCTGACTTTATTTTTGTAAAAAATCATATAAATATTTGCTTCCGCTACCGAATTTTATAATTTTTTATCATATTTTAGCTAAAAGAAAACATTGCAACAAGAAAATTGCTATTTCAAGTGTGGTAGGTATTCTAGAATCCAGCCCATGTAGCTTACAATATACGTATTTATTAAAAATAGGTAAAATCTGACTTTATTTTTATAAAAAATCATATAAATATATGCTTCCGCGCCCGAATTTTATAATTTTTTATCATATTTTATCCATAGTATAGGTCCAAAAGCATGTTTATGAATGATTTAACAAAAATAACTATTTCAAAAATAGGTAAAATCTGACTTTATTTTTGTAAAAAATCATATAAATATTTACTTCCGCGCCCGAATTTTATTATTTTTCATCATATTTTATCCATAGTATAGGTCTTAAAGCATGTTTATGAATGTTTTACCAAAAATATCCATTTCAAAAATATGTAAAATCTGACTTTATTTTTGTAAAAAATCATATAAATATATGCTTCCGCGCCCGAATTTTATAATTTTTATCATATTTTAGCTAAAAGAAAACATTGCAACAAGAAAATTGCTTTTTCAAGTGTGGTGGTTTTCTAGAATACAGCCAATGAAGCTTGCAATATGCAACGTATTCATCAAAAATAGGTAAAATCTGACTTTATTTTTGTAAAAAATCATAAGTTTTAACAAAAATATCCATTTCAAAAATAAATAAAATCTGACTTTATTTTTGTAAAAAATCATATAAATATTTGCTTCCGCGCCCGAAATTTATGATTTTTCATCATATTTTAGCTAAAAGAAAACATTGCTACAAGAAAATTGCTATTTCAATTGTGGTAGGTATTCTAGAATCCAGCCCATATAGCTTACAATATACAACGTATTCATCAAAGATAGGTAAAATCTGACTTTATTTTTGTAAAACATCATATAAATATTTGCTTCCTCCCCCGAATTTTATAATTTTTCATCATATTTTATCTATAGTATAGGTCCAAAAGCATGTTTATGAATGTTTTAACAAAATTATCTATTTCAAGAATAGGTAAAATCTGACTTAATTTTTGTAAAAAATCATATAAATATTTGCTTCCGCGCCCGAATTTTAGGATTTTTCAACATAATTTAGGTAAAAGAAAACATTGCAACAAGAAAATTGCTATATCAAGTGTGGTGGTATTCTAGAATCCAGCCAATGAAGCTTACAATATGCAACGTATTCATCAAAAATAGGTAAAATCTGACTTTATTTTTGTAAAAAATCATATAAATATTTGCTTCCGCGCCCGAATTTTATTATTTTTCATTATATTTTATCCATAGTATAGGTCCTAAAGCATGTTTATGAATGTTTTAACAAAAATATCCATTTCAAGAATAGGTAAAATCTGACATAATTTTTGTAAAAAATCATATAAATATTTGCTTTCGCGCCCGAATTTTATGATTTTTCATCATAATTTAGGTAAAAGAAAACATTGCTACAAGAAAATTTTTATTTCAAGTGTGGTAGGTATTCTAGAATCCAGCCAATGAAGTTTACAATATACAACGTATTCATCAAAAATAGGTAAAATCTGACTTAATTTTTGTAAAAAATTATATAATTATTTGCTTCCGCGCCCGAATTTTATAATTTTTCATTATATTTTATTCATAGTATAGGTCCAAATGCTTGTTTATGAATGTTTTAACAAAAATATCCATTTAAAAAATAGGTAAAATCTGACTTTATTTTTTTTAAAAAATCATATAAATATTTGCTTCCGCGCCCGAATTTTATGATTTTTCATCATATTTTAGCTAAAAGAAAACATTGCTACAAGAAAATTGCTATTTCAATTGTGGTAGGTATTCTAGAAACAAGCCCATGTAGCTTACAATATACAACGTAATCTTCAAAAATAGGTAAAATCTGACTTTATTTTTGTAAAAAAATCATATAAATATTTGCTTCCGCGCCCGAATTTTATAATTTTTCATCATATTTTATCCATAGTATAGGTCCAAAAGCATGTTTATGAATGTTTATAAAAAAAATCCATTTCAAAAGTAAGTAAAATCTGACTTTATTTTTGTAAAAAATGATATAAATATTTACTTCCGCGCCCGAATTTTAAGATTTTTCATCATATTTTAGCTAAAAGAAAACATTGCTACAAGAAAATTGCTATTTCAAGTGTGGTAGGTATTCTAGAATCCAGCCAATAAAGCTTACAATATACAACGTATTTATCAAAAATAGGTAAAATCTGACTTAATTTTTGTAAAAAATTATATAAATATTTGCTTCCGCGCCCGAATTTTATAATTTTTCATTATATATTAGCCATAGTATAGGTCCAAAAGCATGTTATTGAATGTTATAACAAAAATATCTTTTTCAAAAATTGGTAAAATCTGACATTATTTTTGTAAAAAATCATATAAATACTTGCTTCCGCGTTCGAATTTTATAATTTTTCATCATATTTTAGCTAAAAGAAAAGATTGCAACAAGAAAATTGCTATTTCAAGTGTGGTGGTATTCTAGAATCCTGCCAATGAAGCTTACAATATGCAACGTATTCATCAAAAATAGGTAAAATCTGACTTTATTTTTGTAAAAAATCATATAAATATTTGCTTCCGCTACCGAATTTTATAATTTTTTATCATATTTTAGCTAAAAGAAAACATTGCAACAAGAAAATTGCTATTTCAAGTGTGGTAGGTATTCTAGAATCCAGCCCATGTAGCTTACAATATACGTATTTATTAAAAATAGGTAAAATCTGACTTTATTTTTATAAAAAATCATATAAATATATGCTTCCGCGCCCGAATTTTATAATTTTTTTATCATATTTTATCCATAGTATAGGTCCAAAAGCATGTTTATGAATGATTTAACAAAAATAACTATTTCAAAAATAGGTAAAATCTGACTTTATTTTTGTAAAAAATCATATAAATATTTACTTCCGCGCCCGAATTTTATTATTTTTCATCATATTTTATCCATAGTATAGGTCTTAAAGCATGTTTATGAATGTTTTACCAAACATATCCATTTCAAAAATATGTAAAATCTGACTTTATTTTTGTAAAAAATCATATAAATATATGCTTCTGCGCCCGAATTTTATAATTTTTATCATATTTTAGCTAAAAGAAAACATTGCAACAAGAAAATTGCTTTTTCAAGTGTGGTGGTTTTCTAGAATACAGCCAATGAAGCTTGCAATATGCAACGTATTCATCAAAAATAGGTAAAATCTGACTTTATTTTTGTAAAAAATCATAAGTTTTAACAAAAATATCCATTTCAAAAATAAATAAAATCTGACTTTATTTTTGTAAAAAATCATATAAATATTTGCTTCCGCGCCCGAAATTTATGATTTTTCATCATATTTTAGCTAAAAGAAAACATTGCTACAAGAAAATTGCTATTTCAATTGTGGTAGGTATTCTAGAATCCAGCCCATATAGCTTACAATATACAACGTATTCATCAAAGATAGGTAAAATCTGACTTTATTTTTGTAAAACATCATATAAATATTTGCTTCCTCCCCCGAATTTTATAATTTTTCATCATATTTTATCTATAGTATAGGTCCAGAAGCATGTTTATGAATGTTTTAACAAAATTATCTATTTCAAGAATAGGTAAAATCTGACTTAATTTTTGTAAAAAATCATATAAATATTTGCTTCCGCGCCCGAATTTTAGGATTTTTCAACATAATTTAGGTAAAAGAAAACATTGCAACAAGAAAATTGCTATATCAAGTATGGTGGTATTCTAGAATCCAGCCAATGAAGCTTATAATATGCAACGTATTCATCAAAAATAGGTAAAATCTGACTTTATTTTTGTAAAAAATCATATAAATATTTGCTTCCGCGACCAAATTTTATAATTTTTTATCATATTTTAGCTAAAAGAAAACATTGCAACAAGAAAATTTCTATTTCAAGTGTGGTAGGTATTCTATAATTCAGCCCATTTACCTTACAATATACAACGTATTCTTTAAAAATAGGTAAAATCTGACTTTATTTTAGTAAAAAATTATATAAATATTTGCTTCCGCGCTCGAATATTATAATTTTTATCATATTTTATCCATAGTATAGGTCCAAAAGCATGTTTATGAATGTTTTAACAAAAATATCAATTTCAAGAATAGGTAAAATCTGTGTTTATTTTTGTAAAAAATCAAATAAACATTACGCTATCTCAGAGTGAATTTTATGATTTTTGATCATATTTTAGCTAAAAGAAAACATTGCTACAAGAAAAATGCTATTTCTATTGTGGTAGGTATTCTAGATTCCAGCCCCTATAGCTTACAATATACAACGTAGTCATCAAAAATAGGTAAAATATGACTTTATTTTTGTAAAAAATCATATAAATATTTGCTTCCTCGCCCGAATTTTATAATTTTTCATCATATTTTATCCATAGTATAGGTCCAAAAGCATGTTTATGAATGTTTTAACAAAAATATCCATTTCTAGAATCGGTAAAATCTGACTTTATTTTTGTAAAAAATCATATAAATATTTGCTCCTGCGCCCGAATTTTATGATTTTTCGTCATAATTTAGGTAAACGAAAACATTGCAACAAGAAAATTGTTATTTCAAGTGTGGTAGGTATTCTAGAATCCAGCCAATGAAGCTTACAATATACAACGTATTCATTAAAAATAGGTAAAATCTGACTTAATTTTTGTAAAAAAATATATAAATATTTGCTTCCGCGCCCGAATTTTATAATTTTTCATCATATTTTATCCATAGTATAGGTCCAAAAGCATGTTTATGTATGTTTTAACAAAAATATCCATTTCAAAAATAGGTAAAATCTGACTTCATTTTTGTAAAAAATCATATAAATATTGCTTTCGCGCCCGAATTTTATAATTTTTCATCATATTTTAGCTAAAAGAAAACATTGCAACAAGAAAATTGCTATTTCAAGTGTGGTGGTATTCTAGAATCCAGCCAATGAAGCTACAATATGCAACGTATTCATCAAAAATAGGTAAAATCTGACTTTATTTTTGTAAAAAATCATATAAATATTTGCTTCCGCGACCGAATTTTATAATTTTTCATCATATTTAGCTAAAAGAAAACATTGCAACAAGAAAATTGCTATTTCAAGTGTGGTAGGTATTCTAGAATCCAGCCCATGTAGCTTAAAATATACATATTTATTAAAAATAGGTAAAACCTGACTTTATTTTTATAAAAAAACATATATATATATGCTTCCGCGCCCGAATTTTATAATTTCTTATCATATTTTATCCACAGTATAGGTCCAAAAGCATGTTTATGATGATGATTAACAAAAATATCTATTTTAAAAATATGTATAATCTGACTTTATTTTTGTAAAAAATCATATAAATATTTGCATCCGCGCCCGAAATTTATGATTTTTCATCATATTTTAGCTAAAAGAAAACATTGCTACAAGAAAATTGCTATTTCAATTGTGGTAGGTATTCTAGAAACAAGCCCATGTAGCTTACAATATACAACGTAATCATCAAAAATAGGTATAATCTGACTTTATTTTTGTAAAAAATCATATAAATATTTGCATCCGCGCCCGAATTTTATGAGTTTTCATCATATTTTAGCTAAATGAAAACATTGCTACAAGAAAACTGCTATTTCAATTGTGGTAGGTATTCTAGAATCCAGCCCATGTAGCTTACAATATACAACGTATTCATCAAAAATAGGTAAAATCTGACTTAATTTTTGTAAAAAATTATATAATTATTTGCTTCCGCGCCCGAATTTTATAATTTTTCATTATATTTTATTCATAGTATAGGTCCGAATGCTTGTTTATGAATGCTTTAACAAAAATATCCATTAAAAAAATAGGTAAAATCTGACTTTATTTTTTTAAAAAATCATATAAATATTTGCTTCCGCGCCCGAATTTTATAATTTTTCATCATATTTTAACTAAAAGAAAACATTGCAACAAGAAAATTGCTATTTCAAGTGTAGTAGGTATTCTAGAATCCAGCCCATGTAGCTTACAATATACAACGTATTCATCAAAAATAGGTAAAATCCGACTTAATTTTTGTAAAAAATCATATAAATATTTGCTTCCGCGCCCGAATTTTATAATTTTTCATTATATTTTATCCATAGTATAGGTCCTAAAGCATGTTTATGAATGTTTTAACAAAAATATCCATTTCAAGAATAGGTAAAATCTGACATAATTTTTGTAAAAAATCATATAAATATTTGCTTTCGCGCCCGAATTTTATGATTTTTCATCATAATTTAGGTAAAAGAAAACATTGCTACAAGAAAATTTTTATTTCAAGTGTGGTAGGTATTCTAGAATCCAGCCAATGAAGTTTACAATATACAACGTATTCATCAAAAATAGGTAAAATCTGACTTAATTTTTGTAAAAAATTATATAATTATTTGCTTCCGCGCCCGAATTTTATAATTTTTCATTATATTTTATTCATAGTATAGGTCCAAATGCTTGTTTATGAATGTTTTAACAAAAATATCCATTTAAAAAATAGGTAAAATCTGACTTTATTTTTTTTAAAAAATCATATAAATATTTGCTTCCGCGCCCGAATTTTATAATTTTTCATCATATTTTAACTAAAAGAAAACATTGCAACAAGAAAATTGCTATTTCAAGTGTAGTAGGTATTCTAAAATCCACCCAATGAAGCTTACAATATACAACGTATTCATCAAAAATAGGTAAAATCTGACTTAATTTTTTTAAAAAAATATATAAATATTTGCTTTCGCGCCCGAATTTTATAATTTTTCATTATATTTTATCCATAGTATAGGTCCAAAAGCATGTTTATGTATGTTTTAACAAAAATATCCATTTCAAAAATAGGTAAAATCTGACTTCATTTTTGTAAAAAATCATATAAATATTTGCTTTCGCGCCCGATTTTTATAATTTTTCATCATATTTTAGTTAAAAGAAAACATTGCAACAAGAAAATTGCTATTTCAAGTGTGGTGGTATTCTAGAATCCAGCCAATGAAGCTTACAATATGCAACGTATTCATCAAAAATAGGTAAAATCTGACTTTATTTTTGTAAAAAATCATATAAATATTTGCTTCCGCGACCGAATTTTATAATTTTTCATCATATTTTAGCTAAAAGAAAACATTGCAACAAGAAAATTGCTATTTCAAGTGTGGTAGGTATTCTAGAATCCAGCCCATGTAGCTTAAAATATACATATTTATTAAAAATAGGTAAAACCTGACTTTATTTTTATAAAAAAACATATATATATATGCTTCCGCGCCCGAATTTTATAATTTCTTATCATATTTTATCCACAGTATAGGTCCAAAAGCATGTTTATGAATGATTTAACAAAAATATCTATTTTAAAAATATGTATAATCTGACTTTATTTTTGTAAAAAATCATATAAATATTTGCATCCGCGCCCGAAATTTATGATTTTTCATCATATTTTAGCTAAAAGAAAACATTGCTACAAGAAAATTGCTATTTCAATTGTGGTAGGTATTCTAGAAACAAACCCATGTAGCTTACAATATACAACGTAATCATCAAAAATAGGTATAATCTGACTTTATTTTTGTAAAAAATCATATAAATATTTGCATCCGCGCCCGAATTTTATGAGTTTTCATCATATTTTAGCTAAATGAAAACATTGCTACAAGAAAACTGCTATTTCAATTGTGGTAGGTATTCTAGAATCCAGCCCATGTAGCTTACAATATACAACGTATTCATCAAAAATAGGTAAAATCTGACTTAATTTTTGTAAAAAATTATATAATTATTTGCTTCCGCGCCCGAATTTTATAATTTTTCATTATATTTTATTCATAGTATAGGTCCGAATGCTTGTTTATGAATGCTTTAACAAAAATATCCATTTAAAAAATAGGTAAAATCTGACTTTATTTTTTTTAAAAAATCATATAAATATTTGCTTCCGCGCCCGAATTTTATAATTTTTCATCATATTTTAACTAAAAGAAAACATTGCAACAAGAAAATTGCTATTTCAAGTGTAGTAGGTATTCTAGAATCCAGCCCATGTAGCTTACAATATACAACGTATTCATCAAAAATAGGTAAAATCCGACTTAATTTTTGTAAAAAATCATATAAATATTTGCTTCCGCGCCCGAATTTTATAATTTTTCATTATATTTTATCCATAGTATAGGTCCTAAAGCATGTTTATGAATGTTTTAACAAAAATATCCATTTCAAGAATAGGTAAAATCTGACATAATTTTTGTAAAAAATCATATAGATATTTGCTTTCGCGCCCGAATTTTATGATTTTTCATCATAATTTAGGTAAAAGAAAACATTGCTACAAGAAAATTTTTATTTCAAGTGTGGTAGGTATTCTAGAATCCAGCCAATGAAGTTTACAATATACAACGTATTCATCAAAAATAGGTAAAATCTGACTTAATTTTTGTAAAAAATTATATAATTATTTGCTTCCGCGCCCGAATTTTATAATTTTTCATTATATTTTATTCATAGTATAGGTCCAAATGCTTGTTTATGAATGTTTTAACAAAAATATCCATTTAAAAAATAGGTAAAATCTGACTTTATTTTTTAAAAAAATCATATAAATATTTGCTTCCGCGCCCGAATTTTATAATTTTTCATCATATTTTAACTAAAAGAAAACATTGCAACAAGAAAATTGCTATTTCAAGTGTAGTAGGTATTCTAAAATCCACCCAATGAAGCTTACAATATACAACGTATTCATCAAAAATAGGTAAAATCTGACTTAATTTTTTTTAAAAAATATATAAATATTTGCTTTCGCGCCCGAATTTTATAATTTTTCATTACATTTTATCCATAGTATAGGTCCAAAAGCATGTTTATGTATGTTTTAACAAAAATATCCATTTCAAAAATAGGTAAAATCTGACTTCATTTTTGTAAAAAATCATATAAATATTTGCTTTCGCGCCCGATTTTTATAATTTTTCATCATATTTTAGTTAAAAGAAAACATTGCAACAAGAAAATTGCTATTTCAAGTGTGGTGGTATTCTAGAATCCAGCCAATGAAGCTTACAATATGCAACGTATTCATCAAAAATAGGTAAAATCTGACTTTATTTTTGTAAAAAATCATATAAATATTTGCTTCCGCGACCGAATTTTATAATTTTTCATCATATTTTAGCTAAAAGAAAACATTGCAACAAGAAAATTGCTATTTCAAGTGTGGTAGGTATCCTAGAATCCAGCCCATGTAGCTTACAATATACATATTTATTAAAAATAGGTAAAATCTGACTTTATTTTTATAAAAAAACATATAAATATATGCTTCCGCGCCCGAATTTTATAATTTCTTATCATATTTTATCCACAGTATAGGTCCAAAAGCATGTTTATGAATGATTTAACAAAAATATCTATTTTAAAAATAGGTATAATCTGACTTTATTTTTGTAAAAAATCATATAAATATTTGCATCCGCGCCCGAATTTTATGATTTTTCATCATATTTTAGCTAAAAGAAAACATTGCTACAAGAAAATTGCTATTTCAATTGTGGTAGGTATTCTAGAAACAAGCCCATGTAGCTTACAATATACAACGTAATCATCAAAAATAGGTAAAATGTGACTTTATTTTTGTAAAAAATCATATAAATATTTGCTTCCGCGCCCGAATTTTATAATTTTTCATCATATTTTATCCATAGTATAGGTCCAAAAGCATGTTTATGAATGTTTATAAAAAAAAATCCATTTCAAAAGTAAGTAAAATCTGACTTTATTTTTGTAAAAAATGATATAAATATTTACTTCCGCGCCCGAATTTTAAGATTTTTCATCATATTTTAGCTAAAAGAAAACATTGCTACAAGAAAATTGCTATTTCAAGTGTGGTAGGTATTCTAGAATCCAGCCAATAAAGCTTACAATATACAACGTATTCATCAAAAATAGGTAAAATCTGACTTAATTTTTGTAAAAAATTATATAAATATTTGCTTCCGCGCCCGAATTTTATAATTTTTCATTATATATTAGCCATAGTATAGGTCCAAAAGCATGTTATTGAATGTTATAACAAAAATATCTTTTTCAAAAATTGGTAAAATATGACATTATTTTTGTAAAAAATCATATAAATATTTGCTTCCGCGTTCGAATTTTATAATTTTTCATCATATTTTAGCTAAAAGAAAAGATTGCAACAAGAAAATTGCTATTTCAAGTGTGGTGGTATTCTAGAATCCTGCCAATGAAGCTTACAATATGCAACGTATTCATCAAAAATAGGTAAAATCTGACTTTATTTTTGTAAAAAATCATATAAATATTTGCTTCCGCTACCGAATTTTATAATTTTTTATCATATTTTAGCTAAAAGAAAACATTGCAACAAGAAAATTGCTATTTCAAGTGTGGTAGGTATTCTAGAATCCAGCCCATGTAGCTTACAATATACGTATTTATTAAAAATAGGTAAAATCTGACTTTATTTTTATAAAAAATCATATAAATATATGCTTCCGCGCCCGAATTTTATAATTTTTTATCATATTTTATCCATAGTATAGGTCCAAAAGCATGTTTATGAATGATTTAACAAAAATAACTATTTCAAAAATAGGTAAAATCTGACTTTATTTTTGTAAAAAATCATATAAATATTTACTTCCGCGCCCGAATTTTATTATTTTTCATCATATTTTATCCATAGTATAGGTCTTAAAGCATGTTTATGAATGTTTTACCAAAAATATCCATTTCAAAAATATGTAAAATCTGACTTTATTTTTGTAAAAAATCATATAAATATATGCTTCCGCGCCCGAATTTTATAATTTTTATCATATTTTAGCTAAAAAAAAACATTGCAACAAGAAAATTGCTTTTTCAAGTGTGGTGGTTTTCTAGAATACAGCCAATGAAGCTTGCAATATGCAACGTATTCATCAAAAATAGGTAAAATCTGACTTTATTTTTGTAAAAAATCATACGTTTTAACAAAAATATCCATTTCAAAAATAAATAAAATCTGACTTTATTTTTGTAAAAAATCATATAAATATTTGCTTCCGCGCCCGAAATTTATGATTTTTCATCATATTTTAGCTAAAAGAAAACATTGCTACAAGAAAATTGCTATTTCAATTGTGGTAGGTATTCTAGAATCCAGCCCATATAGCTTACAATATACAACGTATTCATCAAAGATAGGTAAAATCTGACTTTATTTTTGTAAAACATCATATAAATATTTGCTTCCTCCCCCGAATTTTATAATTTTTCATCATATTTTATCTATAGTATAGGTCCAAAAGCATGTTTATGAATGTTTTAACAAAATTATCTATTTCAAGAATAGGTAAAATCTGACTTAATTTTTGTAAAAAATCATATAAATATTTGCTTCCGCGCCCGAATTTTAGGATTTTTCAACATAATTTAGGTAAAAGAAAACATTGCAACAAGAAAATTGCTATATCAAGTGTGGTGGTATTCTAGAATCCAGCCAATGAAGCTTACAATATGCAACGTATTCATCAAAAATAGGTAAAATCTGACTTTATTTTTGTAAAAAATCATATAAATATTTGCTTCCGCTACCGAATTTTATAATTTTTTATCATATTTTAGCTAAAAGAAAACATTGCAACAAGAAAATTGCTATTTCAAGTGTGGTAGGTATTCTAGAATCCAGCCCATGTAGCTTACAATATACGTATTTATTAAAAATAGGTAAAATCTGACTTTATTTTTATAAAAAATCATATAAATATATGCTTCCGCGCCCGAATTTTATAATTTTTTATCATATTTTATCCATAGTATAGGTCCAAAAGCATGTTTATGAATGATTTAACAAAAATAACTATTTCAAAAATAGGTAAAATCTGACTTTATTTTTGTAAAAAATCATATAAATATTTACTTCCGCGCCCGAATTTTATTATTTTTCATCATATTTTATCCATAGTATAGGTCTTAAAGCATGTTTATGAATGTTTTACCAAAATATCCATTTCAAAAATATGTAAAATCTGACTTTATTTTTGTAAAAAATCATATAAATATATGCTTCCGCGCCCGAATTTTATAATTTTTATCATATTTTAGCTAAAAGAAAACATTGCAACAAGAAAATTGCTTTTTCAAGTGTGGTGGTTTTCTAGAATACAGCCAATGAAGCTTGCAATATGCAACGTATTCATCAAAAATAGGTAAAATCTGACTTTATTTTTGTAAAAAATCATACGTTTTAACAAAAATATCCATTTCAAAAATAAATAAAATCTGACTTTATTTTTGTAAAAAATCATATAAATATTTGTTTCCGCGCCCGAAATTTATGATTTTTCATCATATTTTAGCTAAAAGAAAACATTGCTACAAGAAAATTGCTATTTCAATTGTGGTAGGTATTCTAGAATCCAGCCCATATAGCTTACAATATACAACGTATTCATCAAAGATAGGTAAAATCTGACTTTATTTTTGTAAAACATCATATAAATATTTGCTTCCTCCCCCGAATTTTATAATTTTTCATCATATTTTATCTATAGTATAGGTCCAAAAGCATGTTTATGAATGTTTTAACAAAATTATCTATTTCAAGAATAGGTAAAATCTGACTTAATTTTTGTAAAAAATCATATAAATATTTGCTTCCGCGCCCGAATTTTAGGATTTTTCAACATAATTTAGGTAAAAAAAAACATTGCAACAAGAAAATTGCTATATCAAGTGTGGTGGTATTCTAGAATCCAGCCAATGAAGCTTACAATATGCAACGTATTCATCAAAAATAGGTAAAATCTGACTTTATTTTTGTAAAAAATCATATAAATATTTGCTTCCGCGCCCGAATTTTATTATTTTTCATTATATTTTATCCATAGTATAGGTCCTAAAGCATGTTTATGAATGTTTTAACAAAAATATCCATTTCAAGAATAGGTAAAATCTGACATAATTTTTGTAAAAAATCATATAAATATTTGCTTTCGCGCCCGAATTTTATGATTTTTCATCATAATTTAGGTAAAAGAAAACATTGCTACAAGAAAATTTTTATTTCAAGTGTGGTAGGTATTCTAGAATCCAGCCAATGAAGTTTACAATATACAACGTATTCATCAAAAATAGGTAAAATCTGACTTAATTTTTGTAAAAAATTATATAATTATTTGCTTCCGCGCCCGAATTTTATAATTTTTCATTATATTTTATTCATAGTATAGGTCCAAATGCTTGTTTATGAATGTTTTAACAAAAAT
Source organism: Stenolophus ochropezus (assembly GCA_035578165.1). Lineage (NCBI taxonomy): Eukaryota > Metazoa > Arthropoda > Insecta > Coleoptera > Carabidae > Stenolophus > Stenolophus ochropezus. Next base: position 44,595 of record JAQOWZ010000403.1, read on the forward strand.
ATCCATTTAAAAAATAGGTAAAATCTGACTTTATTTTTTTTAAAAAATCATATAAATATTTGCTTCCGCGCCCGAATTTTATGATTTTTCATCATATTTTAGCTAAAAGAAAACATTGCTACAAGAAAATTGCTATTTCAATTGTGGTAGGTATTCTAGAAACAAGCCCATGTAGCTTACAATATACAACGTAATCTTCAAAAATAGGTAAAATCTGACTTTATTTTTGTAAAAAATCATATAAATATTTGCTTCCGCGCCCGAATTTTATAATTTTTCATCATATTTTATCCATAGTATAGGTCCAAAAGCATGTTTATGAATGTTTATAAAAAAAAATCCATTTCAAAAATAAGTAAAATCTGACTTTATTTTTGTAAAAAATGATATAAATATTTACTTCCGCGCCCGAATTTTGAAATTTTTCATCATATTTTAGCTAAAAGAAAACATTGCTACAAGAAAATTGCTATTTCAAGTGTGGTAGGTATTCTAGAATCCAGCCAATAAAGCTTACAATATACAACGTATTTATCAAAAATAGGTAAAATCTGACTCTGAGATAGCGCGT
>JAQOWZ010000404.1:0-45126 GCA_035578165.1 Stenolophus ochropezus
ACGCGCTATCTCAGAGTAAAACACTCATAAACATGCTTTTGGACCTATATTGCGGATATAATATGATAAAAAATTATAAAATTCGGGCGCGCAAACAAATATTTATATGATTTTTTACAAAAAAAAAGTCAGATTTTACCTATTTTTGATGAATACGTTGTATATTGTAAGCTACATGGGCTGGATTCTAGAATACCTAACACACTTGAAATAGCACTTTTCTTGTTGCAATGTTTTCTTTTAGCTAAAATATGATGAGAAATCATAAAATTCGGGCGCGGAAGCAAATATTTATATGATTTTTTACAAAAATAAAGTCAGATTTTACATATTTTTGAAATGGATATTTTTGTTAAAACGTTCATAAACATGCTTTTGGACCTATACTGCGGATAAAATATGATGAAAAATTATAAAATTCGGGCGCGCAAACAAATATTTATATGATTTTTTACAAAAAAAGTCAGATTTTAACTATTTTTGATGAATACGTTGTATATTGTAAACTTCATAAGGCTGGATTCTAGTATACCTACCACACTTGAAATAGCAATTTTTTTGTTGCAATGTTTTCTTTTACGTAAATTATGATGAAAAATCATAAAATTCGGGCGCGGAAGCAAATATTTATATGATTTTTTACAAAAACAAAGTCAGATTTTACATATTTTTGAAATGGATATTTTTGTTAAAACGTACATAAACATGATTTTGGACCTATACTATGGATAAAATATGATGAAAAATTATGAAATTCGAGCGCGGAAGCAAATATTTATATAATTTTTTACAAAAATAAAGTCAGATTTTACCTATTTTTGATGAATACGTTGTATATTGTAAGCTTCATTGGCTGGATTCTAGAATACCTACCACACTTGAAATAGCAAATTTCTTGTTGCAATGTTTTCTTTTAGCTAAAATATGATGAGAAATCATAAAATTCGGGCGCGGTAGAAAATATTTATATGATTTTTTTAAAAATAAAGTCAGATTTTACATATTTTTGAAATGGATATTTTTGTTAAAACGTTCATAAACATGCTTTTGGACCTATACTGCGGATAAAATATGATAAAAAATTATAAAATTCGGGCGCGCAAACAAATATTTATATGATTTTTTACAAAAAAAAGTCAGATTTTAACTATTTTTGATGAATACGTTGTATATTGTAAACTTCATAGGCTGGATTCTAGTATACCTACTACACTTGAAATAGCAATTTTTTTGTTGCAATGTTTTCTTTTACGTAAATTATGATGAAAAATCATAAAATTCGGGCGCGGAAGCAAATATTTATATGATTTTTTACAAAAACAAAGTCAGATTTTACATATTTTTGAAATGGATATTTTTGTTAAAACGTTCATAAACATGATTTTGGACCTATACTATGGATAAAATATGATGAAAAATTATAAAATTCGAGCGCGGAAGCAAATATTTATATAATTTTTTACAAAAATAAAGTCAGATTTTACCTATTTTTGATGAATACGTTGTATATTGTAAGCTTCATTGGCTGGATTCTAGAATACCTACCACACTTGAAATAGCAAATTTCTTGTTGCAATGTTTTCTTTTACGTAAATTATGATGAAAAATCATAAAATTCGGGCGCGGAAGCAAATATTTATATGATTTTTTACAAAAATAAAGTCAGATTTTACATATTTTTGAAATGGATATTTTTGTTAAAACGTTCATAAACATGATATTGGACCTATACTATGGATAAAATATGATAAAAAATTATAAAATTCGAGCGCGGAAGCAAATATTTATATAATTTTTCACAAAAGAAAGTCAGATTTTACCTATTTTTGATGAATACGTTGTATATTGTAAGCTTCATTGGCTGGATTCTAGAATACCTACCACACTTGAAATAGCAATTTTCTTGTTGCAATGTTTTCTTTTACCTAAAATATGATGAAAAATCATAAAATTCGGGCGCGAAAGCAAATATTTATATGATTTTTTACAAAAATAAAGTCAGATTTTTCCTATTCTTGAAATGGATATTTTGTTAAAACGTTCATAAACATGTTTTTGGACCTATACTGCGGATAAAATATGATGAAAAATTATAAAATTCGGCGCGCAAACAAATATTTATATGATTTTTTACAAAAAAAAGTCAGATTTTAACTATTTTTGATGAATACGTTGTATATTGTAAACTTCATAGGCTGGATTCTAGTATACCTACCACATTTGAAATAGCAATTTTTTTGTAGCAATGTTTTCTTTTACGTAAATTATGATGAAAAATCATAAAATTCGGGCGCGGAAGCAAATATTTATATGATTTTTTACAAAAACAAAGTCAGATTTTACATATTTTTGAAATGGATATTTTTGTTAAAACGTTCATAAACATGATTTTGGACCTATACTATGGATAAAATATGATGAAAAATTATAAAATTCGAGCGCGGAAGCAAATATTTATATAATTTTTTACAAAAATAAAGTCATATTTTACCTACTTTTGATGAATACGTTGTATATTGTAAGCTTCATTGGCTGGATTCTAGAATACCTACCACACTTGAAATAGCAAATTTCTTGTTGCAATGTTTTCTTTTAGCTAAAATATGATGAGAAATCATAAAATTCGGGCACGGCAGCAAATATTTATATGATTTTTTTAAAAATAAAGTCAGATTTTACATATTTTTGAAATGGATATTTTGTTAAAACGTTCATAAACATGCTTTTGGATCTATACTGCGGATAAAATATGATGAAAAATTATAAAATTCGGGCGCGCAAACAAATATTTATATGATTTTTTACAAAAAAAAGTCAGATTTTAACTATTTTTGATGAATACGTTGTATATTGTAAACTTCATAGGCTGGATTCTAATATACCTACCACACTTGAAATAGCAATTTTTTTGTTGCAATGTTTTCTTTTACGTAAATTATGATGAAAAAATCATAAAATTCGGGCGCGGAAGCAAATATTTATATGATTTTTTACAAAAACAAAGTCAGATTTTACATATTTTTGAAATGGATATTTTTGTTAAAACGTTCATAAACATGATTTTGGACCTATACTATGGATAAAATATGATGAAAAATTATAAAATTCGAGCGCGGAAGCAAATATTTATATAATTTTTTACAAAAATAAAGTCAGATTTTACCTATTTTTGATGAATACGTTGTATATTGTAAGCTTCATTGGCTGGATTCTAGAATACCTACCACACTTGAAATAGCAAATTTCTTGTTGCAATGTTTTCTTTTAGCTAAAATATGATGAGAAATCATAAAATTCTGACACGGCAGCAAATATTTATATGATTTTTTTAAAAATAAAGTCAGATTTTACATATTTTTGAAATGGATATTTTTGTTAAAAACGTTCATAAACATGCTTTTGGATCTATACTGCGGATAAAATATGATGAAAAATTATAAAATTCGGGCGCGCAAACAAATATTTATATGATTTTTTACAAAAAAAAGTCAGATTTTAACTATTTTTGATGAATACGTTGTATATTGTAAACTTCATAGGCTGGATTCTAATATACCTACCACACTTGAAATAGCAATTTTTTTGTTGCAATGTTTTCTTTTACGTAAATTATGATGAAAAATCATAAAATTCGGGCGCGGAAGCAAATATTTATATGATTTTTTACAAAAACAAAGTCAGATTTTACATATTTTTGAAATGGATATTTTTGTTAAAACGTTCATAAACATGCTTTTGGACCTGTACTGTGGATAAAATATGATGAAAAATTATAAAATTCTTGCGCGCAAACAAATATTTATATGATTTTTTACAAAAAAAAGTCAGATTTTAACTACTTTTGATGAATACTTTGTATATTTTAAGCTTCATTGGCTGGATTCTAGAATACCTGCCACACTTGAAATAGCAATTTTTTTGTTGCAATGTTTTCTTTTACGTAAATTATGATGAAAAATCACAAAATTCGGGCGCGGAAGCAAATATTTATATGATTTTTACAAAAATAAAGTCAGATTTTTCCTATTCTTGAAATGGATATTTTTGTTAAAACATTCATAAACATGCTTTTGGACCTATACTGCGGATAAAATATGATGAAAATTATAAAATTCGGGCGCGCAAACAAATATTTATATGATTTTTTACAAAAAAAAGTCAGATTTTTCCTATTTTTGATGAATACGTTGTATATTGTAAGCTACATGGGCTGGATTCTAGAATAACTAACACACTTGAAATAGCAATTTTCTTGTTGCAATGTTTTCTTTTAGCTGAAATATGATAAAAAATCATAAAATTCGGGCTCGGAAGCAAATATTTATATGATTTTTTACAATAAATAAAGTCAGATTTTACATATTTTTGAAATGGATATTTTTGTTAAAACGTTCATAAACATGCTTTTGGACCTATACTGCGGCTAAAATATGATGAAAAATTATAAAATTCGGGCGCGCAAACAAATATTTATATGATTTTTTACAAAAAAAAGGCAGATTTTAACTATTTTTGATGAATACGTTGTATATTGTAAGCTTCATTGGCTGGATTCTAGAATACCTACCACACTTGAAATAGCAATTTTTTTGTTGCAATGTTTTCTTTTACGTAAATTATGATGAAAAATCATAAAATTCGGGCGCGGCAGCAAATATTTATATGATTTTTTACAAAAATAAAGTCAGATTTTACATATTTTTGAAATGAATATTTTTGTTAAAACGTTCATAAACATGATTTTGGACTTATACTGCCGATTAAATATGATAAAAAGTTATAAAATTCGAGCGCGCAAACAAATATTTATATGATTTTTTACAAAAAAAAAAGTCAGATTTTAACTATTTTTGATGAATACGTTGTATATTGTAAGCTTCATTGGCTGGATTCTAGAATACCTACCACACTTGAAATAGCAATTTTTTTGTTGCAATGTTTTCTTTTACGTAAATTATGATGAAAAATCATAAAATTCGGGCGCGGAAGCAAATATTTATATGATTTTTTACAAAAATAAAGTCAGATTTTTCCTATTTTTGAAATGGATATTTTTGTTAAAACATTCATAAATATGCTTTTGGTCCTATACTGCGGATAAAATATGATGAAAAATTATAAAATTCGGGCGCGCAAACAAATATTTATATGATTTTTTACAAAAAAAAAGTCAGATTTTTCCTATTTTTGATGAATACGTTGTATATTGTAAGCTACATGGGCTGGATTCTAGAATACCTACCACACTTGAAATAGCAATTTTCTTGTTGCAATGTTTTCTTTTAGCTAAAATATGATGAAAAATCATAAAATTCGGGCGCGGAAGCAAATATTTATATGATTTTTTACAAAAATAAAGTCAGATTTTTCTTATTCTTGAAATGGATATTTATGTTAAAACATTCATAAACATGCTTTTGGACCTATACTGCGGATAAAATAGGATGAAAAATTATAAAATTCGGGCGCGCAAACAAATATTTATATGATTTTGTACAAAAAAAAGTCAGATTTTACCTATTTTTGATGAATACTTTGTATATTGTAAGCTACATGCGCTGGATTCTAGAATACCTAACACACTTGAAATAGCAATTTTCTTGTTGCAATGTTTTCTATTAGCTAAAATATGATGAAAAATCATAAAATGCGGGCTCGGAAGCAAATATTTATATGATTTTTTACAAAAATAAAGTCAGATTTTACATATTTTTGAAATGGATATTTTTGTTAAAACGTTCATAAACATGATTTTGGACCTATACTATGGATAAAATAAGATAAAAAATTATAAAATTCGAGCGCGGAAGCAAATATTTATATAATTTTTTACAAAAATTAAGTCAGATTTTACCTATTTTTGATGAATACGTTGTATATTGTAAGCTTCATTGGCTGGATTCTAGAATACCTACCACACTTGAAATAGCAATTTTCTTGTTGCAATGTTTTCTTTTACCTAAAATATGATGAAAAATCATACAATTCGGGCGCGGAAGCAAATATTTATATAATTTTTTACAAAAATAAAGTCAGATTTTTCTTATTCTTGAAATGGATATTTTTGTTAAAACATTCATAAACATGCTTTTGGACCTATATTGCGGATAAAATATAATGAAAAATTATAAAATTCGGGCGCGCAAACAAATATTTATATGATTTTTTACAAAAAAAAAAGTCAGATTTTACCTATTTTTGATGAATACGTTGTATATTGTAAGCTACATGGGCTGGATTCTAGAATACCTACCACACTTGAAATAGCAATTTTCTTGTTGCAATGTTTTCTTTTAGCTAAAATATGATGAAAAATCATAAAATTCGGGCGCGGAAGCAAATATTTATATGATTTTTTACAAAAATAAAGTCAGATTTTTCTTATTCTTGAAATGGATATTTATGTTAAAACATTCATAAACATGCTTTTGGACCTATACTGCGGATAAAATAGGATGAAAAATTATAAAATTCGGGCGCGCAAACAAATATTTATATGAAATTGTACAAAAAAAAGTCAGATTTTACCTATTTTTGATGAATACTTTGTATATTGTAAGCTACATGCGCTGGATTCTAGAATACCTAACACACTTGAAATAGCAATTTTCTTGTTGCAATGTTTTCTATTAGCTAAAATATGATGAAAAATCATAAAATGCGGGCTCGGAAGCAAATATTTATATGATTTTTTACAAAAATAAAGTCAGATTTTACATATTTTTGAAATGGATATTTTTGTTAAAACGTTCATAAACATGATTTTGGACCTATACTATGGATAAAATAAGATAAAAAATTATAAAATTCGAGCGCGGAAGCAAATATTTATATAATTTTTTACAAAAATAAAGTCAGATTTTACCTATTTTTGATGAATACGTTGTATATTGTAAGCTTCATTGGCTGGATTCTAGAATACCTACCACACTTGAAATAGCAATTTTCTTGTTGCAATGTTTTCTTTTACCTAAAATATGATGAAAAATCATACAATTTGGGCGCGGAAGCAAATATTTATATAATTTTTTACAAAAATAAAGTCAGATTTTTCTTATTCTTGAAATGGATATTTTTGTTAAAACATTCATAAACATGCTTTTGGACCTATATTGCGGATAAAATATAATGAAAAATTATAAAATTCGGGCGCGCAAACAAATATTTATATGATTTTTTACAAAAAAAAAGTCAGATTTTACCTATTTTTGATGAATACGTTGTATATTGTAAGCTACATGAACTGGATTCTAGAATACCTAACACACTTGAAATAGCAAATTTCTTGTTGCGATGTTTTCTTTCAGCTGAAATATGATAAAAAAATCATAAAATTCGGGCGCGAAAGCAAATATTTATATGATTTTTTACAAAAATAAAGTCAGATTTTACATATTTTTGAAATGGATATTTTTGTTAAAACATTCATAAACATGCTTTTGGACCTATATTGCGGATAAAATATGATGAAAAATTATAAAATTCGGGCGCGCAAACAAATATTTATATGATTTTTTACAAAAAAAAATTCAGATTTTACCTATTTTTGATGAATACGTTGTATATTGTAAGCTACATGGGCTGGATTCTAGAATACCTACCACACTTGAAATAGCACTTTTCTTGTTGCAATGTTTTCTTTTAGCTAAAATATGATGAGAAATCATAAAATTCGGGCGCGGAAGCAAATATTTATATGATTTTTTACAAAAATAATGTCAGATTTTACATATTTTTGAAATGGATATTTTTGTTAAAACGTTCATAAACATGCTTTTGGACCTATACTGCGGATAAAATATGATGAAAAATTATAAAATTCGGGCGCGCAAACAAATATTTATATGATTTTTTACAAAAAAAAAGTCAGATTTTTCCTATTTTTGATGAATACGTTGTATATTGTAAGCTTCATTGGCTGGATTCTAGAATACCTACCACACTTGAAATAGCAATTTTTTTGTTGCAATGTTTTCTTTTACGTAAATGATGATGAAAAATCATAAAATTCGGGCGCGGAAGCAAATATTTATATGATTTTTTACAAAAATAAAGTCAGATTTTACATATTTTTGAAATGGATATTTGTGTTAAAACACTCATAAACATGCTTTTGGACCTATATTGCGGATATAATATGATAAAAAATTATAAAATTCGGGCGCGCAAACAAATATTATATGATTTTTTACAAAAAAAAAGTCAGATTTTACCTATTTTTGATGAATACGTTGTATATTGTAAGCTACATGGGCTGGATTCTAGAATACCTAACACACTTGAAATAGCACTTTTCTTGTTGCAATGTTTTCTTTTAGCTAAAATATGATGAGAAATCATAAAATTCGGGCGCGGAAGCAAATATTTATATGATTTTTTACAAAAATAAAGTCAGATTTTTCCTATTCTTGAAATGGATATTTTTGTTAAAACGTTCATAAACATGCTTTTGGACCTATACTGCGGATAAAATATGATGAAAAATTATAAAATTCGGGCGCGCAAACAAATATTTATATGATTTTTTACAAAAAAAAGTCAGATTTTAACTATTTTTGATGAATACGTTGTATATTGTAAACTTCATAGGCTGGATTCTAGTATACCTACCACACTTGAAATAGCAATTTTTTTGTAGCAATGTTTTCTTTTACGTAAATTATGATGAAAAATCATAAAATTCGCGCGCGGAAGCAAATATTTATATGATTTTTTACAAAAACAAAGTCAGATTTTACATATTTTTGAAATGGATATTTTTGTTAAAACGTTCATAAACATGATTTTGGACCTATACTATGGATAAAATATGATGAAAAATTATAAAATTCGAGCGCGGAAGCAAATATTTATATAATTTTTTACAAAAATAAAGTCAGATTTTACCTATTTTTGATGAATACGTTGTATATTGTAAGCTTCATTGGCTGGATTCTAGAATACCTACCACACTTGAAATAGCAAATTTCTTGTTGCAATGTTTTCTTTTAGCTAAAATATGATGAGAAATCATAAAATTCGGGCACGGCAGCAAATATTTATATGATTTTTTTAAAAATAAAGTCAGATTTTACATATTTTTGAAATGGATATTTTTGTTAAAACGTTCATAAACATGCTTTTGGATCTATACTGCGGATAAAATATGATGAAAAATTATAAAATTCGGGCGCGCAAACAAATATTTATATGATTTTTTACAAAAAAAAGTCAGATTTTAACTATTTTTGATGAATACGTTGTATATTGTAAACTTCATAGGCTGGATTCTAATATACCCTACCACACTTGAAATAGCAATTTTTTTGTTGCAATGTTTTCTTTTACGTAAATTATGATGAAAAATCATAAAATTCGGGCGCGGAAGCAAATATTTATATGATTTTTTACAAAAACAAAGTCAGATTTTACATATTTTTGAAATGGATATTTTTGTTAAAACGTTCATAAACATGCTTTTGGACCTGTACTGTGGATAAAAATATGATGAAAAATTATAAAATTCTTGCGCGCAAACAAATATTTATATGATTTTTTACAAAAAAAAGTCAGATTTTAACTACTTTTGATGAATACTTTGTATATTTTAAGCTTCATTGGCTGGATTCTAGAATACCTGCCACACTTGAAATAGCAATTTTTTTGTTGCAATGTTTTCTTTTACGTAAATTATGATGAAAAATAACAAAATTCGGGCGCGAAAGCAAATATTTATATGATTTTTACAAAAATAAAGTCAGATTTTTCCTATTCTTGAAATGGATATTTTTGTTAAAACATTCATAAACATGCTTTTGGACCTATACTGCGGATAAAATATGATGAAAAATTATAAAATTCGGGCGCGCAAACAAATATTTATATGATTTTTTACAAAAAAAAGTCAGATTTTTCCTATTTTTGATGAATACGTTGTATATTGTAAGCTACATGGGCTGGATTCTAGAATAACTAACACACTTGAAATAGCAATTTTCTTGTTGCAATGTTTTCTTTTAGCTGAAATATGATAAAAAATCATAAAATTCGGGCTCGGAAGCAAATATTTATATGATTTTTTACAAAAATAAAGTCAGATTTTACATATTTTTGAAATGGATATTTTTGTTAAAACGTTCATAAACATGCTTTTGGACCTATACTGCGGCTAAAATATGATGAAAAATTATAAAATTCGGGCGCGCAAACAAATATTTATATGATTTTTTACAAAAAAAAAGGCAGATTTTAACTATTTTTGATGAATACGTTGTATATTGTAAGCTTCATTGGCTGGATTCTAGAATACCTACCACACTTGAAATAGCAATTTTTTTGTTGCAATGTTTTCTTTTACGTAAATTATGATGAAAAATCATAAAATTCGGGCGCGGCAGCAAATATTTATATGATTTTTTACAAAAATAAAGTCAGATTTTACATATTTTTGAAATGAATATTTTTGTTAAAACGTTCATAAACATGATTTTGGACCTATACTATGGATAAAATATGATGAAAAATTATAAAATTCGAGCGCGGAAGCAAATATTTATATAATTTTTTACAAAAATAAAGTCAGATTTTACCTATTTTTGATGAATACGTTGTATATTGTAAGCTTCATTGGCTGGATTCTAGAATACCTATCACACTTGAAATAGCAATTTTTTTGTTGCAATGTTTCCTTTTACGTAAATTATGATGAAAAAATCAGAAAATTCGGGCGCGGAAGCAAATATTTATATGATTTTTTACAAAAACAAAGTCAGATTTTACATATTTTTGAAATGGATATTTTTGTTAAAACGTTCATAAACATGATTTTGGACCTATACTATGGATAAAATATGATGAAAAATTATAAAATTCGAGCGCGGAAGCAAATATTTATATAATTTTTTACAAAAATAAAGTCAGATTTTACCTATTTTTGATGAATACGTTGTATATTGTAAGCTTCATTGGCTGGATTCTAGAATACCTACCACACTTGAAATAGCAAATTTCTTGTTGCAATGTTTTCTTTAACCTAAAATATGATGAAAAATCATAAAATTTGGGTACGCGCTATCTCAGAGTTATGATTTTATACAAAAATAAAGTCAGATTTTTCCTATTCTTGAAATGGATATTTGTGTTAAAACATTCATAAACATGCTTTTGGACCTATCTTGCGGATAAAATATGATAAAAAATTATATAATTCGGGCGCGCAAACAAATATTTATATGATTTTTTACAAAAAAAAGTCGGATTTTAACTATTTTTGATGAATACGTTGTATATTGTAAGCTTCATTGGCTGGATTCTAGAATACCTACCACACTTGAAATAGCAATTTTTTTGTTGCAATGTTTTCTTTTACGTAAATTATGATGAAAAATCATAAAATTCGGGCGCGGAAGCAAATATTTATATGATTTTTTACAAAAACAAAGTCAGATTTTACATATTTTTGAAATGGATATTTTTGTTAAAACGTTCATAAACATGATTTTGGACCTATACTATGGATAAAATATGATGAAAAATTATAAAATTCGAGCGCGGAAGCAAATATTTATATAATTTTTTACAAAAATAAAGTCAGATTTTACCTATTTTTGATGAATACGTTGTATATTGTAAGCTTCATTGGCTGGATTCTAGAATACCTACCACACTTGAAATAGCAAATTTCTTGTTGCAATGTTTTCTTTTAGCTAAAATATGATGAGAAATCATAAAATTCGGGCGCGGCAGCAAATATTTATATGATTTTTTACAAAAATAAAGTCAGATTTTACATATTTTTGAAATGGATATTTTTGTTAAAACGTTCATAAACATGCTTTTGGACCTATACTGCGGATAAAATATGATGAATAATTATAAAATTCGGGCGCGCAAACAAATATTTATATGATTTTTTACAAAAAAAAGTCAGATTTTAACTATTTTTGATGAATACGTTGTATATTGTAAGCTTCATTGGCTGGATTCTAGAATACCTACCACACTTGAAATAGCAATTTTTTTGTTGCAATGTTTTCTTTTACGTAAATTATGATGAAAAATCATAAAATTCGGGTGCGGAAGCAAATATTTATATGATTTTTTACAAAAACAAAGTCAGATTTTACATATTTTTGAAATGGATATTTTTGTTAAAACGTTCATAAACATGATTTTGGACCTATACTATGGATAAAATATGATGAAAAATTATAAAATTCGAGCGCGGAAGCAAATATTTATATAATTTTTTACAAAAATAAAGTCAGATTTTACCTATTTTTGATGAATACGTTGTATATTGTAAGCTTCATTGGCTGGATTCTAGAATACCTACCACACTTGAAATAGCAAATTTCTTGTTGCAATGTTTTCTTTAACCTAAAATATGATGAAAAATCATAAAATTTGGGCGCAAAAGCAAATAATTATATGATTTTATACAAAAATAAAGTCAGATTTTTCCTATTCTTGAAATGGATATTTGTGTTAAAACATTCATAAACATGCTTTTGGACCTATCTTGCGGATAAAATATGATAAAAAATTATATAATTCGGGCGCGCAAACAAATATTTATATGATTTTTTACAAAAAAAAGTCAGATTTTAACTATTTTTGATGAATACGTTGTATATTGTAAGCTACATGGGCTGGATTCTAGAATACCTAACACACTTGAAAAAACAATTTTCTAGTTGCAATGTTTTCTTTTAGCTAAAATATGATGAGAAATCATAAAATTCGGGCGCGGATGCAAATATTTATATGATTTTTTACAAAAATAATGTCAGATTTTACATATATTTGAAATGGATATTTTTGTTAAAACGTTCATAAACATGCTTTTGGACCTATACTGCGGATAAAATATGATGAAAAATGATAAAATATATTTTTGAAATGGATATTTTTGTTAAAACGTTTATAAACATGCTTTTGGACCTATACTGCGGATAAAATATGATGAAAAAATTATAAAATTCGGGCGAGCAAACAAATATTTATATGATTTTTTACAAAAAAAAAAGTCAGAATTTACCTATTTTTGATGAATACGTTGTATATTGTAAGCTACATGGGCTGGATTCTAGAATACCTAACACACTTGAAATAGCAATTTTCTTGTTGCAATGTTTTCTTTTAGCTAAAATATGATGAGAAATCATAAAATTCGGGCGCGGAAGCAAATATTTATATGATTTTTTACAAAAATAAAGTCAGATTTTACATATATTTGAAATGGATATTTTTGTTAAAACGTTCATAAACATGCTTTTGGACCTATACTGCGGATAAAATATGATGAAAAATGATAAAATATATTTTTGAAATGGATATTTTTGTTAAAACGTTTATAAACATGCTTTTGGACCTATACTGCGGATAAAATATGATGAAAAATTATAAAATTCGGGCGCGCAAACAAATATTTATATGATTTTTTACAAAAAAAAAGTCAGATTTTAACTATTTTTGATGAATACGTTGTATGTTGTAAGCTTCATTGGCTGGATTCTAGAATACCTACCACACTTGAAATAGCAATTTTCTTGTTGCAATGTTTTCTTTTACCTAAAATATGATGAATAATCATAAAATTCGGGCGCGGAAGCAAATATTTATATGATTTTTTACAAAAATAAAGTCAGATTTTTCCTGTTCTTGAAATAGATATTTTTGTTAAAACATTCATAAACATGCTTTTGGACCTATATTGCGGATAAAATATGATGAAAAATTATAAAATTCGGGCGCGCAAACAAATATTTATATGATTTTTTACAAAAAAAAGTCAGATTTTACCTATTTTTGATGAATACGTTGTATATTGTAAGCTACATGGGGCTGGATTCTAGAATACCTAACACACTTGAAATAGCAATATTCTTGTTGCAATGTTTTCTTTTAGCTAAAATATGATGAGAAATCATAAAATTCGGCGCGGAAGCAAATATTTATATGATTTTTTACAAAAATAAAGTCAGATTTTACATATATTTGAAATGGATATTTTTGTTAAAACGTTCATAAACATGCTTTTGACCTATACTGCGGATAAAATATGATGAAAAATGATAAAATATATTTTTGAAATGGATATTTTTGTTAAAACGTTTATAAACATGCTTTTGGACCTATACTGCGGATAAAATATGATGAAAAATTATAAAATTCGGGCGCGCAAACAAATATTTATATGATTTTTTACAAAAAAAAAGTCAGATTTTAACTATTTTTGATGAATACGTTGTATATTGTAAGCTTCATTGGCTGGATTCTAGAATACCTACCACACTTGAAATAGCAATTTTTTTGTTGCAATGTTTTCTTTTACGTAAATTATGATGAAAAATCATAAAATTCGGGCGCGGAAGCAAATATTTATATGATTTTTTACAAAAATAATGTCAGATTTTTCCTATTCTTGAAATGGATATTTTTGTTAAAACATTTATAAACATGCTTTTGGTCCTATACTGCGGATAAAATATGATGAAAAATGATAAAATTCGGGCGCGCAAACAAATATTTATATAATTTTTTACTAAAATAAAGTGAGATTTTACCTATTTTTGATGAATACGTTGTATATTGTAAGCATCATTGGCTGGATTCTAGAATACCTACCACACTTGAAATAGCTATTTTCTTGTTGCAATATTTTCTTTTACCTAAAATGTGATGAATAATCATAAAATTCGGGGCGCGGAAGCAAATATTTATATGATTTTTTACAAAATTAAAGTCAGATTTTTCCTATTCTTGAAATGGATATTTTTGTTAAAACATTCATAAACATGCTTTTGGACCTATATTGCGGATAAAATATGATGAAAAATTATAAAAATCGGGCGCGCAAACAAATATTTATATGATTTTTTACAAAAAAAAAGTCAGATTTTACCTATTTTTGATGAATACGTTGTATATTGTAAGCTACATGGGCTGGATTCTAGAATACCTAACACACTTGAAAAAACAATTTTCTAGTTGCAATGTTTTTCTTTTAGCTAAAATAAGATGAGAAATCATAAAATTCGGGCGCGGAAGCAAATATTTATATGATTTTTTACAAAAATAATGTCAGGTTTTACATATATTTGAAATGGATATTTTTGTTAAAACGTTCATAAACATGCTTTTGGACCTATACTGCGGATAAAATATGATGAAAAATGATAAAATATATTTTTGAAATGTATATTTTTGTTAAAACGTTTATAAACATGCTTTTGGACCTATACTGCGGATAAAATGTGATGAAAAATTATAAAATTCGGGCGCGCAAACAAATATTTATATGATTTTTTACAAAAAAAAAGTCAGAATTTACCTAATTTTTGATGAATACGTTGTATATTGTAAGCTACATGGGCTGGATTCTAGAATACCTAACACACTTGAAATAGCAATTTTCTTGTTGCAATGTTTTCTTTTAGCTAAAATATGATGAGAAATCATAAAATTCGGGCGCGGAAGCAAATATTTATATGATTTTTTACAAAAATAAAGTCAGATTTTACATATATTTGAAATGGATATTTTTGTTAAAACGTTCATAAACATGCTTTTGGACCTATACTGCGGATAAAATATGATGAAAAATGATTAAATTCGGGCGCGCAAACAAATATTTATATGATTTTTACAAAAAAAAAGTCAGATTTTAACAATTTTTGATGAATACGTTGTATATTGTAAGCTTCATTGGCTGGATTCTAGAATACCTACCACACTTAAAATAGCAATTTTTTTGTTTTAATGTTTTCTTTTACGTAAATTATGATAAAAAATCATAAAATTCGGGAGCGGAAGCAATTATTTATATGATTTTTTACAAAAATAAAGTCAGATTTTTCCTATTCCTGAAATGGATATTTTTTTTTAAAACATTCATAAACATGGTTTTGACCTATACTGCGCATAAAAAATGATGAAAAATTATAAAATTCGGGCGCGCAAACAAATATTTATATGATTTTTTTACAAAAAAAAAGTCAGATTTTACATATTTTTGAAATGGATATTTTTGTTAAATCGTTCATAAACATGATTTTGGACCTATACTATGGATAAAATATGATAAAAAATTATAAAATTCGAGCGCGGGAAGCAAATATTTATATAATTTTTTACAAAAATAAAGTGAGATTTTACCTATTTTTGATGAATACGTTGTATATTGTAAGCTTCATTGGCTGGATTCTAGAATACCTACCACACTTGAAATAGCAATTTTGTTGTTGCAATGTTTTCTTTTACCTAAAATATGATGAAAAATCATAAAATTCGGGCGAGGAAGCAAATATTTATATGATTTTTTACAAAAATAAAGTCAGATTTTTCCTATTCTTGAAATGGATATTTTTGTTAAAACATTCATAAACATGCTTTTGGACCTATAGTGCTGATAAAATATGATGAAAAATTATAAGATTCGGGCGCGCAAACAAATATTTATATGATTTTTTACAAAAAAAAAAGTCAGATTTTTCCTATTTTTGATGAATACGTTGTATATTGTAAGCTACATGGGCTGGATTCTAGAATACCTACCACACTTGAAATAGCAATTTTCTTGTTGCAATATTTTCTTTTACCTAAAATGTGATGAATAATCATAAAATTCGGGCGCGGAAGCAAATATTTATATGATTTTTTACAAAATTAAAGTCAGATTTTTCCTATTCTTGAAATGGATATTTTTGTTAAAACATTCATAAACATGCTTTTGGACCTATATTGCGGATAAAATATGATGAAAAATTATAAAAATCGGGCGCGCAAACAAATATTTATATGATTTTTTACAAAAAAAAAGTCAGATTTTACCTATTTTTGATGAATACGTTGTATATTGTAAGCTACATGGGCTGGATTCTAGAATACCTAACACACTGAAAAAACAATTTTCTAGTTGCAATGTTTTCTTTTAGCTAAAATAAGATGAGAAATCATAAAATTCGGGCGCGGAAGCAAATATTTATATGATTTTTTACAAAAATAATGTCAGGTTTTACATATATTTGAAATGGATATTTTTGTTAAAACGTTCATAAACATGCTTTTGGACCTATACTGCGGATAAAATATGATGAAAAATGATAAAATATATTTTTGAAATGTATATTTTTTGTTAAAACGTTTATAAACATGCTTTTGGACCTATACTGCGGATAAAATGTGATGAAAAATTATAAAATTCGGGCGCGCAAACAAATATTTATATGATTTTTTACAAAAAAAAAGTCAGAATTTACCTATTTTTGATGAATACGTTGTATATTGTAAGCTACATGGGCTGGATTCTAGAATACCTAACACACTTGAAATAGCAATTTTCTTGTTGCAATGTTTTCTTTTAGCTAAAATATGATGAGAAATCATAAAATTCGGGCGCGGAAGCAAATATTTATATGATTTTTTACAAAAATAAAGTCAGATTTTACATATATTTGAAATGGATATTTTTGTTAAAACGTTCATAAACATGCTTTTGGACCTATACTGCGGATAAAATATGATGAAAAATGATTAAATTCGGGCGCGCAAACAAATATTTATATGATTTTTACAAAAAAAAAGTCAGATTTTAACAATTTTTGATGAATACGTTGTATATTGTAAGCTTCATTGGCTGGATTCTAGAATACCTACCACACTTAAAATAGCAATTTTTTTGTTTTAATGTTTTCTTTTACGTAAATTATACGCGCTATCTCAGAGTATTCGGGAGCGGAAGCAATTATTTATATGATTTTTTACAAAAATAAAGTCAGATTTTTCCTATTCCTGAAATGGATATTTTTTTTAAAACATTCATAAACATGGTTTTGGAACTATACTGCGCATAAAAAATGATGAAAAATTATAAAATTCGGGCGCGCAAACAAATATTTATATGATTTTTTACAAAAAAAAAGTCAGATTTTACATATTTTTGAAATGGATATTTTTGTTAAATCGTTCATAAACATGATTTTGGACCTATACTATGGATAAAATATGATAAAAAATTATAAAATTCGAGCGCGGAAGCAAATATTTATATAATTTTTTTACAAAAATAAAGTGAGATTTTACCTATTTTTTGATGAATACGTTGTATATTGTAAGCTTCATTGGCTGGATTCTAGAATACCTACCACACTTGAAATAGCAATTTTGTTGTTGCAATGTTTTCTTTTACCTAAAATATGTTGAAAAGTCATAAAATTCGGGCGCGGAAGCAAATATTTATATGATTTTTTACAAAAATTAAGTCAGATTTTTCCTATTCTTGAAATGGATATTTTTGTTTAAAACATTCATAAACATGCTTTTGGACCTATATTGCGGAAAAAATATGATGAAAAATTATAAAATTCGGGCGCGCAAACAAATATTCATATGATTTTTTACAAAAAAAAAGTCTGATTTTACCTATTTTTGACGAATACGTTGTATATTGTAAGGTACATGGGCTGGATTCTAGAATACCTAACAAAATTGAAATAGCAATTTTCTTGTTGCAATGTTTTCTTTTAGCTAAAATATGATGAGAAATCATAAAATTCAGGCGCGGAAGCAAATATTTATATGATTTTTTACAAAAATAAAGTCAGATTTTACATATTTTTTAAATGGATATTTTTGTTTAAAACGTTCATAAACATGATTTTGGACCTATACTGCGGATAAAATATGATGAAAAAGTATAAAATTCGGGCGCGCAAACAAATATTTATATGATTTTTTTACAAAAAAAAAGTCAGATTTTACCTATTTTTGATGAATATGTTGTATATTGTAAGCTACATGGGCTGGATTCTAGAATACCTAACACACTTGGAATAGCAATTTTCTTGTTGCAATGTTTTCTTTTAGCTAAAATATGATGAAAAATCATAAAATTCGGGCGCGCAAGCAAATATTTATATGATTTTTTACAAAAATAAAGTCAGATTTTTCCTCTTCTTGAAATGGATATTTTTGTTAAAACATTCATAAACATTCTTTTGAACTCATACTGCGGATAAAATATGATAAAAAATTATAAAATTTGGGCGCGCAAACAAATATTTTTTATGATTTTTTACAAAAAAAAAGTCAGATTTTACCTATTTTTGATAAATACATTGTATATTGTAAGCTACATGGGCTGGATTCTAGAATACCTACCACACTTGAAAGAGCAATTTTCTTGTTGCAATGTTTTCTTTTAGCTAAAATATGATGAGAAATCATAAAATTCGGGCGCGGAAGCAAATATTTATATGATTTTTTACAAAAATAAAGTCAGATTTTTACATATATTTGAAATGGATATTTCTGTTAAAACGTTCATAAACATGCTTTTGGACCTATACTGCGGATAAAATATGATGAAAAATTATAAAATTCGGGCGCGCAAACAAATATTTATATGATTTTTTACAAAAAAAAAGTCAGATTTTAACTATTTGTGATGAATACGTTGTATATTGTAAGCTTCATTGGCTGGATTCTAGAATACCGACCACACTTGAAATAGCATTTTTTTTGTTGCAATGTTTTCTTTTACGTAAATTTTGATGAAAAAATCATAAAATTCGGGCGCGGAAGCAAATATTTATATGATTTTTTACAAAAATAAAGTCAGATTTTTCCTATTCTTGAAATGGATATTTTTGTTAAAACATTCATAAACATGCTTTTGGAACTATACTGCGGATAAAATATGATGAAAAATTATAAAATTCGGGCGCGCAAACAAATATTTATATGATTTTTTAAAAATAAAAAGGCAGATTTTTCCTATTTTTGATGAATACGTTGTATATTGTAAGCTACATGGGCTGGATTCTAGAATACCTACCACACTTGAAATAGCCATTTTCTTGTTGGAATGTTTTCTTTTATCTAAAATATGATGAAAAATCATAAAATTCGGGCGCGGAAGCAAATATTTATATGATTTTTTACAAAAAATAAAGTCAGATTTTTCCTGTTCTTGAAATGAATATTTTTGTTTAAACATTCATAAACATGCTTTTGGACCTATACTGCGGATAAAATATGATGAAAAATTATAAAATTCGGGCGCGCAAACAAATATTTATATGATTTTTTACAAAAAAAAAGTCAGATTTTACCTATTTTTGATGAATATGTTGTATATTGTAAGCTACATGGGCTGGATTCTAGAATACCTAACACACTTGAAATAGCAATTTTCTTGTTGCAATGTTTTCTTTTAGCTAAAATATGACGAAAAATCATAAAATTCGGGCGCGCAAGCAAATATTTATATGATTTTTTACAAAAATAAAGTCAGATTTTTCCTCTTCTTGAAATGGATATTTTTGTTAAAAACATTCATAAACATTCTTTTGAACCCATACTGCGGATAAAATATGATAAAAAATTATAAAATTTGGGCGCGCAAACAAATATTTTTATGATTTTTTACAAAAAAAAGTCAGATTTTACCTATTTTTGATAAATACATTGTATATTGTAAGCTACATGGGCTGGATTCTAGAATACCTACCACACTTGAAAGAGCAAATGTTCTTGTTGCAATGTTTTCTTTTAGCTAAAATATGATGAGAAATCATAAAATTCGGGCGCGGAAGCAAATATTTATATGATTTTTTACAAAAATAAAGTCAGATTTTACATATATTTGAAATGGATATTTCACGCGCTATCTCAGAGTAAATGGATATTTCTGTTAAAACGTTCATAAACATGCTTTTGAACCTATACTGCGGATAAAATATGATGAAAAATTATAAAATTCGGGCGCGCAAACAAATATTTATATGATTTTTTACAAAAAAAAAGTCAGATTTTAACTATTTTTGATGAATACGTTGTATATTGTAAGCTTCATTGGCTGGATTCTAGAATACCGACCACACTTGAAATAGCATTTTTTTTTGTTGCAATGTTTTCTTTTACGTAAATTATGATGAAAAATCATAAAATTCGGGCGCGGAAGCAAATATTTATATGATTTTTTACAAAAATAAAGTCAGATTTTTTCTATTCTTGAAATGGATATTTTTGTTAAAACATTCATTAAACATGCTTTTGGACCTATACTGCGGATAAAATATGATAAAAAATTATAAAATTCGGGCGCGCAAACAAATATTTATATGATTTTTTAAAAATAAAAAGGCAGATTTTTCCTATTTTTGGTGAATACGTTGTATATTGTAAGCTACATGGGCTGGATTCTAGAATACCTACCACACTTGAAATAGCCATTTTCTTGTTGGAATGTTTTCTTTTATCAAAAATATGATGAAAAATCATAAAATTCGGGCGCGGAAGCAAATATTTATATGATTTTTTACAAAAATAAAGTCAGATTTTTCCTGTTCTTGAAATGGATATTTTTGTTTAAACATTCATAAACATGCTTTTGGACCTATACTGCGGATAAAATATGATGAAAAATTATAAAATTCGGGCACGCAAACAAATATTTATATGATTTTTTACAAAAAAAAAAAGTCAGATTGTACCTATTTTTGATGAATACGTTGTATATTGTAAGCTACATGGGCTGGATTCTAGAATATGTAACACACTTGAAATAGCAATTATCTTGTTGCAATGTTTTCTTTTAGCTAAAATATGATGAGAAATCATAAAATTCGGGCGCGGAAGCAAATATTTATATGATTTTTTACAAAAATAAAGTAAGATTTTACATATTTTTGAAATGGATATTTTTGTTAAAACGTTCATAAACAAGCTTTTGGACCTATACTGCGGATAAATTATGATGAAAAATTATAAAATTCGGGCGCGCAAACAAATATTTATATGATTTTTTACAAAAAAAAATTCAGATTTTAACTATTTTTGATGAATACGTTGTATATTGTAAGCTTCATTGGCTGGATTCTAGAATACCTACCACACTTGAAATAGCAATTTTTTTGTTGCAATGTTTTCTTTTAGCTAAAATATGATGAAAAATCATAAAATTCGGGCGCGGAAGAAAATTTTTATATGATTTTTTACAAAAATAAAGTCAGATTTTTCCTATTCTTGAAATGGATATTTATGTTAAAACATTCATAAACATGCTTTTGGACCTATACTGCGGATAAAATATGATGAAAAATTATAAAATTCGGGCGCGCAAACAAATATTTATATGATTTTTTACAAAAAAAAAGTCTGATTTTACCTATTTTTGATGAATACGTTGTATATTGTAAGCTACATGGGTTGGATTGTAGAATACCTAACACACTTGAAATAGCAATTTTCTTGTTGCAATGTTTTCTTTTAGCTAAAATGTGATGAAAAATCATAAAATTCGGGCTCGGAAGCAAATATTTATATGATTTTTTACAAAAATTAAGTCAGATTTTACATATTTTTGAAATGGATATTTTTGTTAAAACGTTCATAAACATGAATTTGGACCTATACTATGGATAAAATATGATGAAAAATTATAAAATTCGGGTGCGTAAACAAATTTTTATATGATTTTTTACAAAAATAAAGTCAGATTTTAACTATTTTTGATGAATACGTTGTATATTGTAAGCTTCATTGGCTGGATTCTAGAATACCTACCACACTTGAAATAGCAATTTTTTTTGTTGCAATGTTTTCTTTTACGTAAATTATGAGGAAAAATCATAAAATTCGGGCGCGGAAGCAAATATTTATATGATTTTTAACAAAAATAATGTCAGATTTTTCGTATCCTTGAAATGGATATTTTTGTTAAAACATTCATAAACATGCTTTTGGACCTATGCTGCGGATAAAATATGATGAAAAATTATAAAATTCGGGCGCGCAAACAAATATTTATATGATTTTTTACAAAAAAAAAATCTGATTTTTCCTATTTTTGATGAATACGTTGTACATTGTAAGCTACATGGGCTGGGTTCTAGAATACCTACCACACTTGAAATAGCAATTTTCTTGTTGCAATGTTTTCTTTTAGCTAAAATATGATGAAAAATCATAAAATTCGGGCGTGGAAGCAAATATTTATATGATTTTTCACAAAAATAAAGTCAGATTTTACATATTTTTGAAACGGATATTTTTGTTAAAACGTTCATAAACATGCTTTTGGACCTATACTGCGGATAAAATATGATGAAAAATTATAAAATTCAGGCGCGCAAACAAATATTTATATGATTTTTTACAAAAAAAAGTCAGATTTTAACTATTTTTGATGAATACGTTGTATATTGTAAGCTTCATTGGCTGGATTCTAGAATACCTACCACACTTGAAATAGCAATTTTTTTGTTGCAATGTTTTCTTTTACGTAAATTATGATGAAAAATCATAAAATTCGGGCGCGGAAGCAATTATTTATATGATTTTTTACAAAAATAAAGTCAGATTTTTCCTATTCCTGAAATGGATATTTTTGTTAAAACATTCATAAACATGCTTTTGGACCTATACTGCGGATAAAATATGATGAAAAATTACAAAATTCGGGCGCGCAAACAAATATTTATATGATTTTTTACAAAAAAAAGTCAGATTTTACATATGTTTGAAATGGATATTTTTGTTAAATCGTTCATAAACATGATTTTGGACCTATACTATGGATAAAATATGATAAAAAATTATAAAATTCGAGCGCGGAAGCAAATATTTATATAATTTTTAACAAAATTAAAGTCAGATTTTACCTATTTTTGATGAATACGTTGTATATTGTAAGCTTCATTGGCTGGATTCTAGATTACCTACCACACTTGAAATAGCAATTTTCTTGTTGCAATGTTTTCTTTTACCTAAAATATGATGAAAAATCATAAAATTCGGGCGCGGAAGCAAATATTTATATGATTTTTTACAAAAATAAAGTCAGATTTTTCCTATTCTTGAAATGGATATTTTTGTTAAAACATTCATAAACTTGCTTTTGGACCTATATTGCGGATAAAATATTATGAAAAATTATAAAATTCGGGCGCGCAAACAAATATTTATATGATTTTTTACAAAAAAAAAGTCAGATTTTACCTATTTTTGATGAATACGTTGTATATTGTAAGCAACATGGGCTGGATTCTAGAATACCTAACACACTTGAAAAAGCAATTTTCTTGTTGCAATGTTTTCTTTTAGCTAAAATATGATGAGAAATCATAAAATTCGGGCGCGGAAGCAAATATTTATATGATTTTTTACAAAAATAAAGTCAGATTTTACATATTTTTGAAATAGATATTTTTGTTAAAACGTTCATAAACATGCTTTCGGACCTATATTGCGGATAAAATATGATAAAAAATTATAAAATTCGGGCGCGCAAACAAATATTTATATGATTTTTTACAAAAAAAAAGTCAGATTTTACCTATTTTTGATGAATACGTTGTATATTGTAAGCTACATGGGCTGGATTCTAGAATACCTAACACACTTGAAATAGCAATTTTCTTGTTGCAATGTTTTCTTTTAGCTAAAATATGATGAGAAATCATAAAATTCGGGCGCGGAAGCAAATATTTATATGATTTTTAACAAAAATAAAGTCAGATTTTACATATATTTAAAATGGATATTTTTGTTAAAACGTTCATAAACATGCTTTTGGACCTATACTGCGGATAAAATATGATGAAAAATGATAAAATTCGGGCGCGCAAACAAATATTTATATGATTTTTACAAAAAAAAAGTCAGATTTTACCTATTTTTGATGAATACGTTGTATATTGTAAGCTACATGGGCTGGATTCTAGAATACCTAACACACTTGAAATAGCAATTTCCTTGTTGCAATGTTTTGTTTTAGCTAAAATATGATGAAAAATCATAAAATTCGGGCGCGGAAGCAAATATTTATATGATTTTTTACAAAAATAAAGTCAGATTTTTCCTATTCTTGAAATGGATATTTATGGTTAAAACATTCATAAACATGCTTTTGGACCTATACTGCCGATAAAATATGTTGAAAAATTATAAAATTCGGGCGCGCAAACAAATATTTATATGATTTTTTACAAAAAAAAGTCAGATTTTAACTATTTTTGATGAATACGTTGTATATTGTAAGCTTCATTGGCTGGATTCTAGAATACCTACTACACTTGAAATAGCAATTTTTTTGTTGCAATGTATTCTTTTACGTAAATTATGATGAAAAATCATAAAATTCGGGCGCGTAAGCAAATATTTATATGATTTTTTACAAAAATAAAGTCAGATTTTTCCTATTCTTTAAATGGATATTTTTTGTTAAAACATTCATAAACATGCTTTTGGACCTATACTGCGGATAAAATATGATGAAAAATTATAAAATTCGGGCGCGCAAACAAGTATTTATATGATTTTTTACAAAAAAAAAAGTCAGATTTTAACTATTTTTGATGAATACGTTGTATATTGTAAGCTTCATTGGCTGCATTCTAGAATACCTACCACACTTGAAATAGCAACTTTCTTGTTGCAATGTTTTCTTTTAGCTAAAATATGATGAAAAATCATAAAATCGGGCTCGGAAGCATATATTTATATTATTTTTTACAAAAATAAAGTCAGATTTTACCTATTTTTGATGAATACGTTGTATATTGTAAGCTTCATTGGCTGGATTCTAGAATACCTACCACACTTGAAATAGAAATTTTCTTGTTGCAATGTTTTCTTTTACCTAAAATATGATGAAAAATCATAAAATACGGGCGCGGAAACAAATATTTATATGATTTTTTACAAAAATAAAATCAGATTTTTCCTATTCTTGAAATGGATATTTTTGTTAAAACATTCATAAACATGCTTTTGGACCTATATTGCGGATAAAATATGATGAAAAATTATAAAATTCGGGCGCGCAGACAAATATTTATATGATTTTTTACAAAAAAAAAGTCAGATTTTACCTATTTTTGATGAATACGTTGTATATTGTATGCTACATGGGCTAGATTCTAGAATACCTAACACACTTGAAATAGCAATTTTCTTGTTGCAATGTTTTCTTTTAGCTAAAATATGATAAGAAATCATAAAATTCGGGCGCGGAAGCAAATATTTATATGATTTTTTACAAAAATAAAGTCAGAATTTACATATTTTTGAAATTGATATTTTTGTTAAAACGTTCATAAACATGATTTTGGACCTATACTATGAATAAAATATGATGAAAAATTATAAAATTCGAGCGCAAAAGCAAATATTTATATAATTTTTTACAAAAAAAAGTCAGATTTTTCCTATTTTTGATGAATACGTTGTATATTGTAAGCTATATGGGCTGGATTCTAGAATACCTACCACACTTGAAATAGCAATTTTTTTGTTGCAATGTTTTCTTCTACCTAAAATATGATGAAAAATCATAAAATTCGGGCGCGGAAGCAAATATTTATATGATTTTTTGCAAAAATTAAGTCAGATTTTTCCTATTCTTAAAATGGATATTTTTGTTAAAACATTCATAAACATGCTTTTGGACCTATACTGCGGATAAAATATGATGAAAAATTTTAAAATTCGGGCGCGCAAACAAATATTTATATGATTTTTTACAAAAAAAAAGTCAGATTTTTCCTATTTTTGATGATTACGTTGTATATTGTAAGCTACATGGGCTGGATTCTAGAATACCTACCACACTTAAAATAGAAATTTTCTTGTTGCAATGTTTTCTTTTAGCTAAAATATGATGAAAAATCATAATATTCGGGCGCGGAAGCAAATATTTATATGATTTTTTACAAAAATGAAGTCAGATTTTTCCTATTCTTGAAATGGATATTTATGTTAAAACATTCATAAACATGCTTTTGGACCTATATTGCGGATAAAATATGATGAAAAATTATAAAATTCAGGCGCGCAAACAAATATTTATATGATTTTTAAAAAAAAAAGTCAGATTTTAACTATTTTTGATGAATACGTTGTATATTGTAAGATTCATTGGCTGGATTCTAGAATACCTACCACACTTAAAATAGGAATTTTTTTGTTGCAATGTTTCTTTTACGTAAATTATGATGAAAGATCATAAAATTCGGGCGCGAAGCAAATATTTATATGATTTTTTACAAAAATAAAGTCAGATTTTACATATTCTTGAAATGGATAATTTTTGTTAATACATTCATAAACATGCTTTTGGACCTATACTGTGAATAAAATATGATGAAAAATTATAAAATACGGGCGCAGAAGCAAATATTTATATGAATTTTTACAAAAAAAAAGTCAGATTTTTCCTATTTTTGATGAATACGTTGTATATTGTAAGCTACATTGGCTGGATTCTAGAATACCTACCACACTTGAAATAGCAATTTTCTTGTTGCAATGTTTTCTATTACCTAAATTATGATGAAAAATCATAAAATTCGGGCGCAGAAGCAAATATTTATATGATTTTTTACAAAAATAAAGTCAGATTTTACATATTTTTGAAATGGATATTTTTTTTAAATTTTCATAAACATGCTTTTGGACCTATACTATGGATAAAATATGGTAAAAAATTATAAAATTCGAGCGCGGAAGCAAATATTTATATAATTTTTTACAAAAATTAAGTCAGATTTTACCTATTTTTGATGAATACGTTGTATATTGTAAGCTTTATTGGCTGGATTCTAGAATACCTACCACACTTGAAATAGCAATTTTCTTGTTGCAATGTTTTCTTTTAGCTAATATATGATAAAAAATGATAAAATTCGGGCGCAGAAGCAAATATTTATATGATTTTTTACAAAAAAAAGTCAGATTTATCATATTTTTGAAATGGATATTTTTGTTAAAACGTTCATAAACATGCTTTTGGACCTATACTATGGATAAAATATGATGAAAAATTATAAAATTCGAGCGCGGAAGCAAATATTTATATAATTTTTTACAAAATTTAAGTCAGATTTTACCTATTTTTGATGAATACGTTATATATTGTAAGCTACATGGGCTGGATTCTAGAATACCTAACACACTTGAAATAGCAAATTTCTTGTTGCAATGTTTTCTTTTAGCTAAAATATGATGAAAAATTATAAAATTCGAGCGCGGAAGCAAATATTTATATAATTTTTTACAAAAATAAAGTCAGATTTTACCTATTTTTGATGAATACGTTGTATATTGTAAGCTTCATTGGCTGGATTCTAGAATACCTACCAAACTTGAAATAGCAATTTTCTTGTTGCACTGTTTTCTTTTACCTAAATTATGATAAAAATCATAAAATTCGGGCGCGGAAGCAAATATTTATATGATTTTTTACAAAAATAAAGTCAGATTTTACATATTCTTGAAATGGATATTTTTCTTAATACATTCATAAACATGCTTTGGGACCTATACTATGGATAAAATATGATGAAAAATTATAAAATTCGAGCGCGGAAGCAAATATTTATATAATTTTTTACAAAATTTAAGTCAGATATTACCTATTTTTGATGAATACGTTGTATATTGTAAGCTTCGTTGGCTGGATTCTAGAAAACCTACCACACTTGACATAGCAATTTTTTTGTTGCAATGTTTTCTATTACCTAAATTATGATGAAAAATCATAAAATTCGAGCGCGGAAGCAAATATTTATATGATTTTTTACAAAAATAAAGTCAAATTTTACATATTTTTGAAATGGATATTTTTGTTAAAACGTTCATCAACATGCTTTTGGA
This sequence comes from Stenolophus ochropezus, assembly GCA_035578165.1. Classification (NCBI taxonomy): domain Eukaryota; kingdom Metazoa; phylum Arthropoda; class Insecta; order Coleoptera; family Carabidae; genus Stenolophus; species Stenolophus ochropezus. The sequence continues at coordinate 28,639 of JAQOWZ010000404.1, forward strand.
CCTATACTATGGATAAAATATGATGAAAAATTATAAAATTCGAGCGCGGAAGCAAATATTAATATAATTTTTTACAAAAATTAAGTCAGATTTTACCTATTTTTGATGAATACGTTGTATATTGTACGCTTCATTTGCTGGATTCTAGAATACCTGCCACACTTGAAACAGCAATTTTCTTGTTGCAATGTTTTCTTTTAGCTAAAATATAATGAAAAATCGTAAAATTCGGGTGCGGAAGCAAATATTTATATGATTTTTTACAAAAATAATGTCAGATTTTTCCTATTCTTGAAATGGATATTTTTGTTAAAACATTCATAAACCTGCTTTTGGACCTATACTGCGGATAAAATATGATAAAAAATTATAAAACTCGGGCGCGGAAACAAATAATTTTTATGATTTTTTACAAAAAAAAAGTCAGATAATACCTATTTTTGATGATTACATTGTATATTGTGAGCTACATGGGCTGGATTTTAGAATACCTAACACACTTGAAATAGCAATTTTCTTGTTGCAATGTTTTCTTTTAGCTAAAATATGATGAAAAATCATAAAATTCGGGCGCGGAAGCAAATATTTATATGATTTTTTACAAAAATAAAGTCAGATTTAACATATTTTTGAAATGGATATTTTTGTTAAAACGTTCATAAACATACTTTTGGACCTATACTGTGGATAATATATGATAAAAAATTATAAAATTCGAGCGCGGAAGCAAATATTTATATGATTTTTTACAAAAATAAAGTCAGATTTAACATATTTTTGAAATGGATATTTTTGTTAAAACGTTCATAAACATGCTTTTGGACCTATACTATGGATAAAATAAGATGAAAAATTATAAAATTTGAGCGCGGAAGCAAATATATATATAATTTTTTACAAAAATAAAGTCAGATTTTACCTAGTTTTGATGAATACGTTGTATATTGTAAGCTTCATTGGCTGGATTCTAGAATACCTACCACCCTTGAAATAGCAATTTTCTTGTTGCACTGTTTTGTTTTATCTAAATTATGATGAAAAATCATAAAATTCGGGCGCGGAAGCAAATATTTATATAATTTTTTACCAAAATAAAGTCAGATTTTACCTATTCTTGAAATGTATATTTTTGTTAAAACATTCATAAACATGCTTTTGGACCTATACTGCGGATAAAATATGATGAAAAATTATAAAATTCGGGCGCGCAAACAAATATTTATATGATTTTTTACAAAAAAAAAAGTCAGATTTCACCTATTTTTGATGAATACCTTGAATATTGTAAGCTACATGCGATGGATTCTAGAATACCTAACACACTTGAAATAGCAATTTTCTTGTTGCAATGTTTTCTTTTAGCTAAAATATGATGAAAAATCATAAAATTCGGGCGCGGAAGCAAATATTTATATGATTTTTTACAAAAATAAAGTCAGAATTTACATATTTTTGAAATTGATATTTTTGTTAAAACGTTCATAAACATAATTTTGGACCTATACTATGGATAAAATATGATGAAAAATTATAAAATTCGAGCGCGGAAGCAAATATTTATATAATTTTTTACAAAAAAAAGTCAGATTTTTCCTATTTTTGATGAATACGTTGTATATTGTAAGGTATATGGGCTGGATTCTAGAATACCTACCACACTTGAAACAGCAATTTTTTTGTTGCAATGTTTTCTTCTACCTAAAATATGATGAAAAATCATAAAAATCGGGCGCGGAAGCAAATATTTATATGATTTTTTACAAAAATTAAGTCAGATTTTTCCTATTCTTAAAATGGATATTTTTGTTAAAACATTCATAAACATGCTTTTGGACCTACACTGCGGATAAAATATGATGAAAAATTTTAAAATTCGGGCGCGCAAACAAATATTTATATGATTTTTTACAAAAAAAAAGTCAGATTTTTCCTATTTTTGATGAATACGTTGTATATTGTAAGCTACATGGGCTGGATTCTAGATTACCTACCACACTTAAAATAGAAATTTTCTTGTTGCAATGTTTTCTTTTAGCTAAAATATGATGAAAAATCATAATATTTGGGCGCGGAAGCAAATATTTATATGATTTTTTACAAAAATGAAGTCAGATTTTTCCTATTCTTGAAATGGATATTTATGTTAAAACATTCATAAACATGCTTTTGGACCTATATTGCGGATAAAATATGATGAAAAATTATAAAATTCAGGCGCGCAAACAAATATTTATATGATTTTAAAAAAAAAAGTCAGATTTTAACTATTTTTGATGAATACGTTGTATATTGTAAGATTCATTGGCTGGATTCTAGAATACCTACCACACTTAAAATAGGAATTTTTTTGTTGCAATGTTTCTTTTACGTAAATTATGATGAAAGATCATAAAATTCGGGCGCGGAAGCAAATATTTATATGATTTTTTACAAAAATAAAGTCAGATTTTACATATTCTTGAAATGGATAATTTTTGTTAATACATTCATAAACATGCTTTTGGACCTATACTGTGAATAAAATATGATGAAAAATTATAAAATACGGGCGCAGAAGCAAATATTTATATGAATTTTTACAAAAATAAAGCCAGATTTTACATATTCTTGAAATGGATATTTTTGTTAATACATTCATAAACATGTTTTTGGACCTATACTGTGGATAACATATGATGAAAAATTATAACATTCGAGCGCGGAAGCAAATATTTATATGATTTTTTACAAAAAAAAAGTCAGATTTTACCTATTTTTGATGAATACGTTGTATATTGGAGAACGCTCCACGCCGTCCAATCCCACCCCGTCCAATTACTATCCAGTGCCACGCCGTCTAAAGTTACCCCCCCTCCCAGTGCCACGCCGTCCAAATATACTAATGCCACGCGGATCCAAAACCAGGCGTTCCATGCCGTCCAATCCCACCCCGTCCAATTACTCTGCAGTGCCACGCCGTCCAAAGTTACCCCCACTCCCAATGCTACGCCGTCCAAACTGGTACAGCTACTAGACTACAGATGTCTCTACTGTCGATATCTCCCCCACTCCCAGTGCCACGCCGTCCAAACTGGTACAGCTAGTAGACTACAGATGTCTTTACTTTCGATCTTTAATGCAATTATTTGCCGCGTCATATTTTACAGAAAGCATAATTTATGTTGATATACCAGTAAAAGTAATGTACAATAAATAATATACATATTTAAACCTTGAATCGGATATTTGTATCAAAGTAATATGAAAATAACTTTTTTATTTGAAATTATTATGTACAGAATGAATAGTAGAAATAGTTGAGATAATCAACGAACATATGACTAAATTTGTTGAACTCAAAGGAATTATTTGATTACATTTAGAAGTCTTTTCCACAATAATGATAAAATAATATATCAAAATATTATTGATTTTGTAATAATCAACTTCAGATGTTGGTACAACAAAAATTTTATTACTAGTGATTTTGACACAAGGTTTGGAATTAACAAAAAATGATCCGTTTGCTGTAATCAATTTTTTTGAATAAATGTTACAATGCGGCTCGATCTCCGACTACGCAATGAGTATTATTTATGCAGCCATTATCTTATCCACTCGGTTATGGAGCATTTTGTTCGAAAATTTCTAATTACACAAGAACGACAAATGTCAAAATACAATTCATTTCATCAAATATTTCAATTAAGTAAGCTCATACTCAATAATATTTAATATCAGTAGATGCAAAATTAAATAATCTAATCAACTGTACCACATACACCCCATCATATTTAGCGGCATAGATGAAAATAGCAAAAATTCCCTATGTCAAGGTTCTAGTATTCACACTATACATAAAATTTGTTTATAGAGGAATTTTAATAATGCAGAAGGTGGAAATATAAACATTTTTACTAATAAAATCAGCACATTTATTCTGAATAAAGTTATCGCTAGACAGATAAAATTCAATCTTAAAGAAATACATATATTTGACATTTACATTGAGAATAAGTTTTATAAAAATCAGAGGACCCATTATCCAGGGGCGCCCAGAGAATTTAAGGAGTTGTTACGGTTTCATTTCACTGATTCTTATAAATCTTTCTTACCAATTCCTAAGAACCTAAAAATGTCAATCTCTTTATAATTTTGCTTACATTTAATTTCGGCTTAGAATCATTTGTTCTGTTACGTACCTCTCTCTTTTTTTGTATATTTCAATTTAGAGTATTCCATGTTGTCCTTTGTTTTTGTTTTATTCTATATCTCAGTTTCTAGCTGTCACCTTGAATTCTCATTGACAGCATCTGTTTCATGCAGTTTTTATTTTGACAGTAGCGGCTGCGCGTGCACTCTCGCCCGGTTGAATAGTTTCAGTTACCGAAGTCATTTTTTTACAAAGTACCCTTTTTCCCTTTTGCTATTGAAGGCCATAATTACTAACCCATTTGCAGAAAATTTTCAGCAATATTATTTAAGCTTCTCAACCCTGTTTGTTGGACAGCACACGAAACGCTAGTGTGATGGTTTTCTTAACTAATTGTTTGACCTGGTAGGTATGTAATATTATATTTCTTGATGTGAGTTTACATCAGATCTACTAACCGGTTAAAAAAAATTAGTAACCGGTATTTTGAACGAAAATTGTGAACTTTAACAGTAATTTTATCCGATATTTTTAAAACCGAAAATACCGGAAACCGTTAATCAAACAAATAATAAACCGGTTTTAGCGGACATAAATCTTTACTTTAATAACATTAAGTGCGATTTTTTTAAATATATTATGATATAGATTTTTTTTATATTTGTTACATTTTTTATTTCCATAGGAGTCATGACAATTTACATTTTATTGAAGTGTCATAACAGTAGGTAGTTTGTTAGAAAGCTTTGGGCAGGTTTACTATTAAAAAATGACCTACGTTTCTCTGAAAGTATATTATGGGAATTTTTGTAAATATTCATGTTTGACGTTGAATGCAGCACGAAACATGATCGCTTATTTTTATTTAATTAATTTTTTTATTTATTTTTCTTAATATTTTTTTATCAGCCGATATATATGAACTGGTTTAAACCGGTTTCTAATTTTTAAAAACCGGTTTTCGAATTAAAACCCTTATTTTTATAATGTTGTCAATGTGGGTAAACCGTTAACCAGTATTTTTTTACAGTTACATGCCTTTGTTTACATGTACATTATTTTGGCATATTTTTAACACATTTTATGCATATATGTTTTTTTACATGCATGTAATTCTAGGTCTAGTTATAAAGAAATTACATACTTGATTTTGAATCCAATTGGGAGTCGCCAACAAAGTAGCTAACATCTGGTGACAAAAAAATAGTAGGGAAAACATTGTAGATGTCGCATGTTCATTGACCTTTATACACTAGTGTATAAGGTCGATGCGCATAGTAAAAGCATAGGAGTGTAAATATTTTCTTCAAAATTTAACTAGTATAATTCTTTTGTACCACTGTACAGTAATTATTTAAGTTCTGAAATATCCCTGCACTATTTATTAATCGACGAAGTTTTTCGTATGATTTTAGTTCATGTATGTATTATGTAGTGCATTTTATACTTAGAAATATAAATAATAGTGTTGTAAGTGGTAATAGGAGGAGATACTTATTTAATTATCATTCAGCGGTAAAAGAAAATAAATATTTTTATATTTACAAGAATGCCTACAAAAAACATCTGATATTTTGACCACATCTAAAATTTCAAAAAGACGAAAATTATTTTTTTTTTTTATTAAAATTGAAAACAAACAATTCATTTGAAGTAATTTCCATAATTTCCAATGTATCTTATATTAATGGTAATGCTCGTACATTGGAGTGACTATTCGTACTGATTTTCAGACACTTGTAATGATAAACAATTTGAAAATTAACTAAAATTTCAGCAATCTATCTTTAAATTCCAGTAATAAAATAATTGATTTAACGTTTAACTAGTGACTTGGTTTGCTTTTGAAAAGAACAATAAAATTATAGTAAAAGCATTTTTATAATTTTTCTATTATTTACCGTAATACGTGACCTAATAATACTATATAGAACATATATTTCGTACTGATTTTGTCTTAAACATTAAAACCAATTATTTTTATTTTAGAGAACAACAACAGCAAATTTTAAATATATCAATACGTTTTTTAAAAATTTAAGAACGTTAGAGTAATTTTAGATTGTACAATGGTTGATCTGCAAAAAAATAAATAGTTATAGAATAAATTTAACCACAGGCCGCACAACATCAATTAAATATATTAATAAATATCTCCTAATGTAATAAACATATTTTATATACTACATCTCGCTACAATTTACGGTAACAATATGCATTCAACGTCAAACATGAATATTTACAAAAATTCCCATAATATACTTTCAGAGAAACGTAGGTCATTTTTTAATAGTAAACCTGTCCAAAGTTCTCTATCAAACTACCTACTGTTATGACACTTCAATAAAATGTAAATTGTGTAAAATGTGACTCCTATGGAAATAAAAAATGTAACAATATAAAAAAAATCTATATCATAATATATTTAAAAAAATCGCACTAAATGTTATTAAAGTAAAGATTTATGTCCGCTAAAACCGGTTTATTATTTGTTTGATTAACGGTTTCCGGTATTTTCGGTTTTAAAAATATCGGATAAAATTACTGTTAAAGTTCACAATTTTCGTTCAGAATACCGGTTACTGATTTTTTTTAACCGGTTAGTAGATCTGATGTAAACTCACATCAAGAAATATAATATTACATACCTACCAGGTCAAACAATTAGTTAAGAAAACCATCACACTAGCGTTTCGTGTGCTGTCCAACAAACAGGGTTGAGAAGCTTAAATAATATTGCTGAAAATTTTCTGCAAATGGGTTAGTAATTATGGCCTTCAATAGCAAAAGGGAAAAAGGGTACTTTGTAAAAAAATGACTTCGGTAACTGAAACTATTCAACCGGGCGAGAGTGCACGCGCAGCCGCTACTGTCAAAATAAAAACTGCATGAAACAGATGCTGTCAACGAGAATTCAAGGTGACAGCTAGAAACTGAGATATAGAATAAAACAAAAACAAAGGACAACATGGAATACTCTAAATTGAAACATACAAAAAAAGAGAGAGGTACGTAACAGAACAAATGATTCTAAGCCGAAATTAAATGTAAGAAAAATTATAAAGAGATTGACATTTTTAGGTTCTTAGGAATTGGTAAGAAAGATTTATAAGAATGAGTGAAATGAAACCGTAACAACTCCTTATATTTTCTGGGCGCCCCTGGATAATGGGTCCTCTGATTTTTATAAAACTTATTCTCAATGTAAATGTCAAATATATGTATTTCTTTAAGATTGAATTTTATCTGTCTAGCGATAACTTTATTCAGAATAAATGTGCTGATTTTATTAGTAAAAATGTTTATATTTCACCTTCTGCATTATTAAAATTCCTCTATATACAAATTTTATGTATAGTGTGAATACTAGAACCTTGACATAGGGAATTTTTGCTATTTTCATCTATGCCGCTAAATATGATGGGGTGTATGTGGTACAGTTGATTAGATTATTTAATTTTGCATCTACTGATATTAAATATTATTGAGTATGAGCTTACTTAATTGAAATATTTGATGAAATGAATTGTATTTTGACATTTGTCGTTCTTGTGTAATTAGAAATTTTCGAACAAAATGCTCCATAACCGAGTGGATAAGATAATGGCTGCATAAATAATACTCATTGTGTAGTCGGAGATCGAGCCGCATTATAACATTTATTCAAAAAAAATGATTACAGCAAACGGATCATTTTTTGTTAATTCCAAACCTTGTGTCAAAATCACTAGTAATAAAATTTTTGTTGTACCAACAACTGAAGTTGATTATTACAAAATCAATAATATTTTGATATATTATTTTATCATTATTGTGGAAAAGACTTCTAAAAGTAATCAAATAATTCCTTTGAGTTCAACAAATTTAGTCATATGTTCGTTGATTATCTCAACAATTTCTACTATTCATTCTGTACATAATAATTTCAAATAAAAAAAGTTATTTTTATATTACTTTGATACAAATATCCGATTCAAGGTTTAAATATGTATATTATTTATTGTACATTACTTTTACTGGTATATCAACATAAATTATGCTTTCTGTAAAATATGACGCGGCAAATAATTGCATTAAAGATCGAAAGTAAAGACATCTGTAGTCTACTAGCTGTACCAGTTTGGACGGCGTGGCACTGGGAGTGGGGGGGATATCGAAATTAGAGACATCTGTAGTCTAGTAGCTGTACCAGTTTGGACGGCGTGGCACTGGGAGTGGGGGTAACTTTGGACGGCGTGGCACTGCAGAGTAATTGGACGGGGTGGGATTAGACGGCGTGGAACGCCTGGTTTTGGATCCGCGTGGCATTAGTGTACTTGGACGGCGTGGCACTGGGAGTGGGGGTAACTTTGGACGGCGTGGTACTGGATAGTAATTGGACTGGGTGGGATTGGACGGCGTGGAATGCTTCGGTATATTGTAAGCTGCATGGGCTGGATTCTAGAATATTTAACACACTTGGAATAGCAATTTACTTGTTGCAATGTTTTCTTTTACCTAAATTATAATGAAAAATCATAAAATTCAGTCGCGGAAGCAAATATTTATATGATTTTTTACCAAAATAAAGTCAGATTTTACCTATTCTTGAAATGGATCTTTTTGTTAAAACATTCATAAACATGCTTTTGGACCTATACTGTGAATAAAATATGATAAAACATTATAAAATTCGGGCGCGGAAGCAAATATTTATATGATTTTTTACAAAAAAAAAGTCAGATTTTACCTATTTTTGATGAATACATTGTATATTGTAAGCTACATGGGCTGGATTCTAGAATACCTAACACACTTCAAATAGAAATTTTCTTCTTGCAATGTTTTCTTTTAGCTAAAATATGATAAAAATTCATTGAAATTTGGGCGCGGAGGCAAATATTTATATGATTTTTTACAAAAATAAAGTCAGATTTAACATATTTTGAAATGGATATTTTTGTTTAAACGTTCATAAACATGCTTTTGGACCTATACTATGGATAAAATATGATGAAAAATTATAAAATTCGGGCGCGGAAGCAAATATTTATATGATTTTTTTCAAAAAAAAAGTCAGATTTTATCTATTTTTGATGAATACGTTGTATATTGTAAGCTGCATGGGCTGGATTCTAGAATACCTAACACACTTGAAATAGCAATTTACTTGTTGCAATGTTTTCTTTTAGCTAAAATTTGATGACAAATCATAAAATTCGGGTGCGGAAGCAAATATTTATATGATTTTTTACAAAAATAAAGTCAGATTTTTCCTATTCTTGAAATGGATATTTTTGTTAAAACATTCATAAACATGCTTTTGGACCTATACTGCGGAAAAATATGATGAAAAATTATAAAATTCGGGCGCGCAAACAAATATTTATATGATTTTTTACAAAAAAAGTCAGATTTTACCTATTTTTGATGAATACGTTGTATATTGTAAGCTACATGGTCTGAATTCTAGAATACCTAACACACTTGAAATAGCAATTTTCTTGTTGCAATGTTTTCTTTTAGCTAAAATATGAGAAAAAATCATGAAATTCGGGCGCGGAAGCAAATATTTATATAATTTTTTACAAAAATAATGTCAGATTTTACATATTTTTGAAATGGATATTTTTGTTAAAACGTTCATAAACATGCTTTTGGACCTATACTATGGATAAAATATGATGAAAAATTATAAAATTCGGGCGCGCAAACAAATATTTATATGATTTTTTACAAAAAAAAAGTCAGATTTTACCTATTTTTGATGAATACGTTGTATATTGTAAGCTACATGGGCTGGATTCTAGAATACCTAACACACTTGACATAGCAATTTTCTTGATGCAATGTTTTCTTTTACCTAAAATATTATGAAAAATCATAAAATTCGGGCGCGGAAGCAAATATTTATATGATTTTTACAAAAATAAAGTCTGATTTTTCCTATTCTTGAAATGGATGTTTTTGTTAAAACATTCGTAGACATGTTTTTGGACCTATACTGCGGATAAAATATGATGAAAAAATATAAATTTCGGGCGCGCAAACAAATATTTATATGATTTTTTACAAAATGAAAGTCAGATTTCACCTTTTTTTGATGAATACGTTGTATATTGTAAGCTACATGGGATGGATTCTAGAATACCTAACACACTTGAAATAGAAATTTTCTTGTTGCAATGTTTTCTTTTAGCTAAAATATGATGAAAAATCATGAAATTCGGGCGCGGAAGTAAATATTTATATGATTTTTTACAAATTAATGTCAGATTTTACATATTTTTGAAATGGATATTTTTGTTAAAACGTTCATTAACATGCTTTTGGACCTATACTATGGATAAAATATGATAAAAAATTATAAACTTCGGGCGCGCAAACAAATATTTATGATTTTTTACAAAAAAAAGTCAGATTTTACCTATTTTTGATGAATACGTTGTATATTGTAAGCTTCATTGGCTGGATTCTAGATTACCTATCACACTTGAAATAGCAATTTTCTTGTTGCAATGTTTTCTTTTACCTAATATATGATGAAAAATCATAAAATTCGGGCGCGGAAGCAAATATTTATATGATTTTTTACAAAAATAAAGTCTGATTTTTCCTATTCTTGAAATGGATATTTTTGTTAATACATTCATAAACATGCTTTTGGACCTATACTGTGGATAAAATATGATGAAAAATTATAAAATTCGGGCGCGGAAGCAAATATTTCTATGATTTTTTCCAAAAAAAAGTCATTTTTTACCTATTTTTGATGAATACGTTGTATATTGTAAGCTTCAATGGCTGGATTCTAGAATACGTACCACATTTGAAATAGCAATTTTCTTGTTGCAATGTTTTCTTTTACCTAAATAATGATGAAAAATCATAAAATTCGGGCGCGGAAGCAAATATTTATATGATTTTTTACAAAAATAAAGTCAGATTTTACATATTCTTGAAATGGGTATTTTTGTTAATACATTCATAAACATGCTTTTGGACCTATACTGTGGATAAAATATGATGAAAAATTATAAAATTCGGACGCGGAAGCAAATATTTCTATGATTTTTTACAAAAATTAAGTCAGATTTTACCTATTTTTGATGAATACGTTGTATATTGTAAGCTTCATTGGCTGGATTCTAGAATACCTACCACACTTGAAATAGCAATTTTCTTATTGCAATGTTTTCTTTTACCTAAATTATGATGAAAAATTATAAAATTCGGGCGCGGAAGCAAATATTCATATGATTTTTTACAAAAATAAAGTCAGATTTTACATATTCTTGAAATGGATATTTTTGTTAAAACATTCATAAACATGCTTTTGGACCTATACTGTGAATAAAATATCATGACAAATTATAAAATTCGGGCGCGGAAGCAAATATTCATATGATTTTTTACAAAAAAAAAGTCAGATTTTAATTATTTTTGATGAATACGTTGTATATTGTAAGCTTTATTGGCTGGATTCTAGAATACCTACCACACTTAAAATAGCAATTTTCTTGTTGCAATGTTTTCTTTTACCTTAATTATGATGAAAAATCATAAAATTCGGGCGCGGAAGCAAATATTTATATGATTTTTTACAAAAATAAAGTCAGATTTTACATATTTTTGAAATGGATATTTTTGTTAAAACGTTCATAAACATGCTTTTGGACCTATACTATGGATAAAATATGATGAAACATTATAAAATTCGAGCGCGGAAGCAAATATTTATATAATTTTTTACAAAAATTAAGTCAGATTATACCTATTTTTGATGAATACGTTGTATATTGTATGCTTCTTTGGCTGGATTCTAGAATACCTACCACACTTGAAATAGCAATTTTCTTGTTGCAATGTTTTCTTTTACCTAAATTATGATAAAAAATCATAAAATTCAGGCGCGGAAGCAAATATTTATATGATTTTTTACAAAAATAAAGTCAGATTTTACATATTCTTGAAACGGATATTTTTGTTAATACATTCATAAACAATCTTCTGGACCTATACTGTGGATAAAATATGATGAAAAATTATAAAATTCGGGCGCGGAATCAAATATTTATATGATTTTTTACAAAAAAAAAGTCAGATTTTACCTATTTTTGATGAATACGTTGTATATTGTAAGCTTCATTGGCTGGATTCTAGAATACCTACCACACTTGAAATAGCAATTTTCGTGATGCAATGTTTTCTTTTAGCTAAAATATGATGAAAAATCATAAAATTCGGGTGCGGAAGCAAATATTTATACAATTTTTTACAAAAATAAAGTCAGATTTTTTCTATTCTTGAAATGGATATTTTTGTTAAAACATTCATAAACATGCTTTTAGACCTATACTGCGGATAAAATATGATTAAAAATTATAAAATTCGGGCGCGCAAACAAATATTTTTATGATTTTTTACAAAAAAAAAGTCAGATTTTACCTATTTTTGATGAATACGTTGTATATTGTAAGCTTCATTGGCTGGATTCTAGAATACCTACCACACTTGAAATAGCAATTTTCTTGTTGCAATGTTTTCTTTTAGCTAAAATATGATGAAAAATCATAAAATTCAGGCGCGGAAGCAAATATTTATATGATTTTTTACAAAAATAAAGTCAGATTTACATATTCTTGAAACGGATATTTTTGTTAATACATTCATAAACAATCTTCTGGACCTATACTGTGGATAAAATATGATGTAAAATTATAAAATTCGGGCGCGGAATCAAATATTTATATGATTTTTTACAAAAAATAAGTCATATTTTACCTATTTTTGATGAATACGTTGTATATTGTAAGCTTCATTGGCTGGATTCTAGAATACCTACCACACTTGAAATAGCAATTTTCTTGATGCTATGTTTTCTTTTAGCTAAAATATGATGAAAAATCATAAAATTCGGGTGCGGAAGCAAATATTTATATAATTTTTTACAAAAATAAAGTCAGATTTTTTCTATTCTTTAAATGGATATTTTTGTTAAAACATTCATAAACATGCTTTTAGACCTATACTGCGGATAAAATATGATTAAAAATTATAAAATTCGGGCGCGCAAACAAATATTTTTATGATTTTTTACAAAAAAAAAGTCAGATTTTACCTATTTTTGATGAATACATTGTATATTGTAAGCTACATGGGCTGGATTCTAGAATACCTAACACACTTGAAATAGCAATTTTCTTGTTGCAATGTTTTCTTTTAGCTAAAATATGATAAAAAATCATGAAATTCGGGCGCGGAAGCAAATATTTATATGATTTTTTACAAAAATAAAGTCAGATTTAACATATTTTTGAAATGGATATTTTGTTAAAACGTTCATAAACATGCTTTTGGACCAATACTATGGATAAAATATGATGAAAAATTATAAAATTCGGGCGCGGAAGCAAATATTTATATGATTTTTTTCAAAAAAAAGTCAGATTTTATCTATTTTTGATGAATACGTTGTATATTGTAAGCTGCATGGGCTAAATTCAAGAATACCTAACACACTTGAAATAGCAATTTTCTTGTTGCAATGTTTTCTTTTAGCTAAAATATGATGAAAAATCATAAAATTCGGGCGCTGAAGCAAATATTTATATGATTTTTTACAAAAATAAAGTCAGATTTAACATATTTTTGAAATGGATATTTTTGTTAAAAGGTTCATAAACATGCTTTTGGAATACGTTGTATATTGTAAGCTTCATTGGCTGGATTCTAGAATACCTACCGCACTTAAAATAGCAATTTTCTTGTTGCAATGTTTCTTTTACCTAAATTATGATGAAAAATCATAAAATTCGGTCATTGGAAGCAAATATTTATATGATTTTTACCAAAATAATTCAGATTTTACCTATTCTTGAAATGGATATTTTTGTTAAAACATTCATAAACATGCTTTTGGACCTATACTGTGAATAAAATATGATGAAAAATTATAAAATTCGGGCGCGGAAGCAAATATTTATATGATTTTTTACAAAAAAAAGTCAGATTTTACCTATTTTTGATGAATACGTTGTATATTGTAAGCTACATGGGCTGGTTTCTAGAACACCTAACACATTTGAAATAGCAATTTTCTTGTTGCAATGTTTTCTTTTAGCTAAAATATGATGAAAAATCATAAAATTCGGGCGCGGAAGCAAATATTTATATGATCTTTTTAAAAATAAAGTCAGATTTTACATATTCTTGAAATGGATATTTTTGTTAATACATTCATAAACATGCTTTTGGACCTATACTGTGGATAAAATATGATAAAAAATTATAAAATTCGGGCGCGGAAGCAAATATTTATATGATTTTTTACAAAAAAAAGTCAGATTTTACCTATTTTTAATGAATACGTTGTATATTTTAAGCTACATGGGCTGGATTCTAGAATACCTAACACACTTGAAATAGCAATTTACTTGTTGCAATGTTTTCTTTTAGCTAAAATATAATAAAAAATCATAAAATTCGGGTGCGGAAGCAAATATTATATGATTTTTTACAAAAATTAAGTCAGATTTTTCCTATTCTTGAAATGGATATTTTTGTTAAAACATTCATAAACATGCTTTTAGACCTATACTGCGGATAAAATATGATGAAAATTTATAAAATTCGGACGCGCAAACAAATATTTTTATGATTTTTTACAAAAAAAAAGTCAGATTTTACCTATTTTTGATGAATACATTGTATATTGTAAGCTACATGGGCTGGATTCTAGAATACCTAACACACTTGAAATAGCAATTTTCTTGTTGCAATGTTTTCTTTTAGCTAAAATATGATAAAAAATTATGAAATTCGGGCGCGGAAGCAAATATTTATATGATTTTTTACAAAAATAAAGTCAGATTTAACATATTTTTGAAATGGATATTTTTGTTAAAACGTTCATAAACATGCTTTTATACCAATACTATGGATAAAATATGATGAAAAATTATAAAATTCGGGCGCGGAAGCAAATATTTATTTAATTTTTTACGAAAATAAAGTCAGATTTAATACCTATTTTTGATGAATACGTTGTATATTGTAAGCTTAATTGGCTGGATTCTAGAATACCTAACACACTTGAAATAGCAATTTTCTTGTTGCAATGTTTTCTTCTACCTAAATTATGATGAAGAATCATAAAATTCGGTCGCGGAAGCAAATATTTATATGATTTTTTACCAAAATAAAGTCAGATTTTACCTATTCTTGAAATGGATATTTTTGTTAAAACATTCATAAACATGCTTTTGGACCTATACTGTGAATAAAATATGATGAAAAACTATAATATTCGGGCGCGAAAGCTAATATTTATATGATTTTTTACAAAAAAAAAGTCAGATTTTACCTTTTTTTGATGAATACGTTGTATATTGTAAGCTACATGGGCTGGATTCTAGAATACCTAACACACTTGAAATAGAAATTTTCTTGTTGCAATGTTTTCTTTTAGCTATAATATGATGAAAAATTATAAAATTCGAGCGCAGAAGCAAATATTTATTTAATTTTTTACGAAAATAAAGTCAGATTTAATACCTATTTTTGATGAATACGTTGTATATTGTAAGCTTCATTGGCTGGATTCTAGAATACCTACCACACTTGAAATAGCAATTTTCTTGTTGCAATGTTTTCTTTTACCTAAATTATGATGAAAAATCATAAAATTCGGGCGCGGAATCAAATATTTATATGATTTTTTACAAAAATAAAGTCAGATTTTACATACTCTTGAAATGGATATTTTTGTTAATACATTCATAAACATGCTTTTGGACCTATACTGTGGATAAAATATGATAAAAAATTATAAAATTCGGGCGCGGAAGCAAATATTTATATGTTTTTTTACAAAAAAAAAGTCAGATTTTACCTATTTTTGATGAATACGTTGTATATTGTAAGCTTCATTGGCTGGATTCTAGAATACCTACCACACTTGAAATAGCAATTTTCTTGTTGCAATGTTTTCTTTTACCTAAATTATGATGAAAAATCATAAAATTCGGGCGCGGAAGCAAATATTTATATGATTTTTTACAAAAATAAAGTCAGATTTTACATATTTTTTAAATGGATATTTTTGTTAAAACGTTCATAAACATGCTTTTGGACCTATACTATGGATAAAATATGATGAAAAATTATAAAATTCGAGCGCGGAAGCAAATATTTATATAATTTTTTACAAAAATTAAGTCAGATTTTACTTATTTTTGATGAATACGTTGTATATTGTAAGCTTCATTGGCTGGATTCTAGAATACCTACCACACTTGAAATAGCAATTTTCTTGTTGCAATGTTTTCTTTTACCTAAATTATGATGAAAAATCATAAAACTCTGAGATAGCGCGT
>JAQOWZ010000405.1:0-45048 GCA_035578165.1 Stenolophus ochropezus
ATAATATATGATGAAACATTATCAAACTTCGGGCGCGCACAACAAATCTATCTATGATTTTTTACAAAAAAAAGTCAGATTTTACCTAATATAGGTAAAATCTGACTTTTTTTTTGTAAAAAATCATATAAATATTTGTTTGCGCGCCCGAATTTTATAATTTTTCATCATATATTATCCGCAATATAGGTCCAAAAGCATGTTTATAAATGTTTTAACAAAAATATCCATTTCAAGAATAGGAAAAATCTGACTTTATTTTTGTAAAAAATCATATTAATATTTGCTTCCGCGCCCGATTTTTATGATTTTTCATCATATTTTAGGTAAAAGAAAACATTGCAACAAGAAAATTGCTATTTCAAGTGTGGTAGGTGTTCTAGAATCCAGCCAATGAAGCTTACAATATACAACGTATTCATCAAAAATAGGTAAAATCTGACTTTATTTTCAGCTATTTCAAGTGTGGTAGGTATTCTAGAATCCAGCCAATGAAGCTTACAATATACAACGTATTCATCAAAAATAGGTAAAATCTGACTTTATTTTTGTAAAAAATTATATAAATATTTACTTCCGCGCTCGAATTTTATAATTTTTCATCATATTTTATCCATAGTATAGGTCCAAATTCATGTTTATGAACGTTTTAACAAAAATATCCATTTCAAAAATATGTAAAATCTGACTTTATTTTTGTAAAAAATCATATAAATATTTGCTTCCGAGCCCGAATTTTACAATTTTTCATCATATTTTATCCATAGTATAGGTCCAAATTCATGTTTATGAACGTTTTAACAAAAATATCCATTTCAAAAATATGTAAAATCTGACTTTATTTCTGTAAAAAATCATATAAATATTTGCTTCCGAGCCCAAATTTTATGATTTTTCTTCATATTTTATCCATAGTATAGGTCCAAATTCATGTTTATGAACGTTTTAACAAAAATATCCATTTCAAAAATATGTAAAATTTGACTTTATTTTTGTAAAAAATCATATAAATATTTGCTTCCGAGCCCAAATTTTATGATTTTTCATCATATTTTAGCTAAAAGAAAACATTGCAACAAGAAAATTGCTATTTCAAGTGTGTTAGGTATTCTAGAATCCAGTCCATGTAGCTTACAATATACAACGTATTCATCAAAAATAGGTAAAATCTGACTTTTTTTTTGTAAAAAATCATATAAATATTTGTTTGCGCGCCCGAATTATATAATTTTTCATCATATTTTATCCGCAATATAGGTCCAAAAGCAGGTTTATAAATGTTTTAACAAAAATATCCATTTCAAGAACAGGAAAAATCTGACTTTATTTTTGTAAAAAATCATATAAATATTTGCTTCCGCGCCCGATTTTTATGATTTTTCATCATATTTTAGGTAAAAGAAAACATTGCAACAAGATAATTGCTATTTCAAGTGTGGTAGGTGTTCTAGAATCCAGCCAATGAAGCTTACAATATACAACGTAATCATCAAAAATAGGTAAAATCTGACTTTATTTTTGTAAAAAATTATATAAATATTTGCTTCCGCGCTCGAATTTTATAATTTTTTATCATATTTTATCCATAGTATAGGTCCAAATTCATGTTTATGAACGTTTTAACAAAAATATCCATTTCAAAAATATGTAAAATCTTACTTTATTTTTGTAAAAAATCATAAATATTTGCTTCCGAGCCCGAGTTTTATAATTTTTCATCATATTTTATCCATAGTATAGGTCCAAATTCATGTTTATGAACGTTTTAACAAAAATATCCATTTCAAAAATATGTAAAATCTGACTTTATTTTTGTAAAAAATCATATAAATATTTGCTTCCGAGTCCAAATTTTATGATTTTTCATCATATTTTAGCTAAAAGAAAACATTGCAACAAGAAAATTGCTATTTCAAGTGTGTTAGGTATTCTAGAATCCAGTCCATGTAGCTTACAATATACAACGTATTCATCAAAAATAGGTAAAATCTGACTTTTTTTTTGTAAAAAATCATATAAATATTTGTTTGCGCGCCCGAATTTTATAATTTTTCATCATATTTTATTCGCAATATAGGTCCAAAAGCATGTTTATAAATGTTTTAACAAAAATATCATTTCAAGAATAGGAAAAATCTGACTTTATTTTTGTAAAAAATCATATAAATATTTGCTTCCGCGCCCGATTTTTATGATTTTTCATCATATTTTAGGTAAAAGAAAACATTGCAACAAGAAAATTGCTATTTCAAGTGTGGTAGGTATTCTAGAATCCAGCCAATGAAGCTTACAATATACAACGTATTCATCAAAAATAGGTAAAATCTGACTTTATTTTTGTAAAAAATCATATAAATATTTGCTTTTGAGCCCGAATTTTATAATTTTTCATCATATTTATCCATAGTATAGGTCCAAATTCATGTTTATGAACGTTTTAACAAAAATATCCATTTCAAAAATATGTAAAATCTGACTTTATTTCTGTAAAAAATTATATAAATATTTGCTTCCGAGCCCAAATTTTATGATTTTTTATCATATTTTATTCATAGTATAGGTCCAAATTCATGTTTATGAACGTTTTAACAAAAATATCCATTTCAAAAATATGTAAAATCTGACTTTATTTTTGTAAAAAATCATATAAATATTTGCTTCCGAGCCCAAATTTTATGATTTTTCATCATATTTTAGCTAAAAGAAAACATTGCAACAAAAAAATTGCTATTTCAAGTGTGTTAGGTATTCTAGAATCCAGTCCATGTAGCTTACAATATACAACGTATTCATCAAAAATAGGTAAAATCTGGATTTTTTTTGTAAAAAATCATATAAATATTTGTTTGCGCGCCCGATTTTTATGATTTTTCATCATATATAAGGTAAAAGAAAACATTGCAACAAGAAAATTGCTATTTCAAGTGTGGTAGGTGTTCTAGAATCCAGCCAATGAAGCTTACAATATACAACGTATTCATCAAAAATAGGTAAAATCTGACTTTATTTTTGTAAAAATTATATAAATATTTGCTTCCGCGCTCGAATTTTATAATTTTTCATCATATTTTATCCATAGTATAGGTCCAAATTTATGTTTATGAACGTTTTAACAAAAATATCCATTTCAAAAATATGTAAAATCTTACTTTATTTCTGTAAAAAATCATATAAATATTTGCTTCCGAGCCCAAATTTTATGATTTTTCATCATATTTTATCCAAAGTATGGGTCCAAATTCATGTTTATGATCGTTTTAACAAAATATCCATTTCAAAAATAGGTAAAATCTGACTTTTTTTTTGTAAAAAATCATATAAATATTTGTTTGCGCGCCCGAATTTTTTAATTTTTCATCATATTTTATCCGCAATATAGGTCCAAAAGCATGTTTATAAATGTTTTAACAAAAATATCCATTTCAAGAATAGGAAAAATCTGACTTTATTTTTGTAAAAAATCATATAAATATTTGCTTCCGCGCCCGATTTTTATGATTTTTCATCATATTTTAGGTAAAAGAAAACATTGCAACAAGAAAATTGCTATTTCAAGTGTGGTAGGTATTTTAGAATCCAGCCAATGAAGCTTACAATATACATCGTATTCATCAAAAATAGGTAAAATCTGACTTATTTTTTGTAAAAAATTATATAAATATTTGCTTCCGCGCTCGAATTTGATAATTTTTCATCATTTTTTATCCATAGTATAGGTCCAAATTCATGTTTATGAACGTTTTAACAAAAATATCCATTTCAAAAATATGTAAAATCTGACTTTATTTTTGTAAAAAATCATATAAATATTTGCTTCCGAGCCCGAATTTTATAATTTTTCATCATATTTTATCCATAGTATAGGTCCAAATTCATGTTTATGAACGTTTTAAGAAAAATATCCATTTCAAAAATATGTAAAATCTGACTTTATTTTTGTAAAAAATCATATAAATATTTGCTTCCGAGCCCGAATTTTATAATTTTTCATCATATTTTATCCATAATATAGGTCCAAATTCATGTTTATGAACGTTTTAACAAAAATATCCATTTCAAAAATATGTAAAATCAGACTTTATTTCTGTAAAAAATCATATAAATATTTGCTTCCGAGCCCAAATTTTATGATTTTTCATCATATTTTATCCATAGTATAGGTCCAAATTCATGTTTATGATCGTTTTAACAAAAATATCCATTTCAAAAATATGTAAAATCTGACTTTATTTTTGTAAAAAATCATATAAATATTTGCTTCCGAGCCCAAATTTTATGATTTTTCATCATATTTTAGCTAAAAGAAAACATTGCAACAAGAAAATTGCTATTTCAAGTGTGTTAGGTATTCTAGAATCCAGTCCATGTAGCTTACAATATACAACGTATTCATCAAAAATAGGTAAAATCTGACTTTTTTTTTGTAAAAAATCATATAAATATTTGTTTGCGCGCCCGAATTTTATAATTTTTCATCATATTTTATCCGCAATATAGGTCCAAAAGCATGTTTATAAATGTTTTAACAAAAATATCCATTTCAAGAATAGGAAAAATCTGACTTTATTTTTGTAAAAAATCATATAAATATTTGCTTCCGCGCCCGATTTTTATGATTTTTCATCATATTTTAGGTAAAAGAAAACATTGCAACAAGAAAATTGCTATTTCAAGTGTGGTAGGTATTCTAGAATCCAGCCAATGAAGCTTACAATATACAACGTATTCATCAAAAATAGGTAAAATCTGACTTTATTTTTGTAAAAAATTATATAAATATTTGCTTCCGCGCTAGAATTTTATAATTTTTCATCATATTTTATCCATAGTATAGGTCCAAATTCATGTTTATGAACGTTTTAACAAAAATATCAATTTCAAAAATATGTAAAATCTGACTTTATTTTTGTAAAAAATCATATAAATATTTGCTTCCGAGCCCGAATTTATAATTTTTCATCATATTTTATCCATAGTATAGGTCCAAATTCATGTTTATGAACGTTTTAACAAAAATATCCATTTCAAAAATATGTAAAATCTGACTTTATTTTTGTAAAAAATCATATAAATATTTGCTTCCGAGCCCGAATTTTATAATTTTTCATCATATTTTATCCATAGTATAGGTCCAAATTCATGTTTATGAACGTTTTAACAAAAATATTCATTTCAAAAATATGTAAAATCTGACTTTATTTCTGTAAAAAATCATATAAATATTTGCTTCCGAGCCCAAATTTTATGATTTTTCATCATATTTTATCCAAAGTATAGGTCCAAATTCATGTTTATGATCGTTTTAACAAAAATATCCATTTCAAAAATATGTAAAATCTGACTTTATTTTTGTAAAAAATCATATAAATATTTGCTTCCGAGCCCAAATTTTATGATTTTTTATCATATTTTAGCTAAAAGAAAACATTGCAACAAGAAAATTGCTATTTTAAGTGTGTTAGGTATTCTAGAATCCAGTCCATGTAGCTTACAATATACAACGTATTCATCAAAAATAGGTAAAATCTGACTTTTTTTTTTGTAAAAAATCATATAAACATTTGTTTGCGCGCCCGAATTTTATAATTTTTCATCATATTTTATTCGCAATATAGATCCAAAAGCATGTTTATAAATGTTTTAACAAAAATATCCATTTCAAGAATAGGAAAAATCTGACTTTATTTTTGTAAAAAATCATATAAATATTTGCTTCCGCGCCCGATTTTTATGATTTTTCATCATATTTTAGGTAAAAGATAACATTGCAACAAGAAAATTGCTATTTCAAGTGTGGTAGGTATTCTAGAATCCAGCCAATGAAGCTTACAATATACAACGTATTCATCAAAAATAGGTAAAATCTGACTTTATTTTTGTAAAAAATTATATAAATATTTGCTTGCGCGCTCGAATTTTATAATTTTTCATCATATTTTATCCATAGTATAGGTCCAAATTCATGTTTATGAACGTTTTAACAAAAATATCCATTTCAAAAATATGTAAAATCTGACTTTATTTTTGTAAAAAATCATATAAATATTTGCTTCCGAGCCCGAATTTTATAATTTTTCATCATATTTTATCCATAGTATAGGTCCAAATTCATGTTTATGAACGTTTTAACAAAAATATCCATTTCAAAAATATGTAAAATCTGACTTTATTTTTGTAAAAAATCATATAAATATTTGCTTCCGAGCCCGAATTTTATAATTTTTCATCATATTTTATCCATAGTATAGGTCCAAATTCATGTTTATGAACGTTTTAACAAAAATATTCATTTCAAAAATATGTAAAATCTGACTTTATTTCTGTAAAAAATCATATAAATATTTGCTTCCGAGCCCAAATTTTATGATTTTTCATCATATTTTATCCAAAGTATAGGTCCAAATTCATGTTTATGATCGTTTTAACAAAAATATCCATTTCAAAAATATGTAAAATCTGACTTTATTTTTGTAAAAAATCATATAAATATTTGCTTCCGAGCCCAAATTTTATGATTTTTCATCATATTTTAGCTAAAAGAAAACATTGCAACAAGAAAATTGCTATTTCAAGTGTGTTAGGTATTCTAGAATCCAGTCCATGTAGATTACAATATACAACGTATTCATCAAAAATAGGTAAAATCTGACTTTTTTTTGTAAAAAATCATGTAAATATTTGTTTGCGCGCCCGAATTTTATAATTTTTCATCATATTTTATCCGCAATATAGGTCCAAAAGCATGTTTATAAATGTTTTAACAAAAATATCCATTTCAAGAATAGGAAAAATCTGACATTATTTTTGTAAAAAATCATATAAATATTTGCTTCCGCGCCCGATTTTTATGATTTTTCATCATATTTTAGGTAAAAGAAAACATTGCAACAAGAAAATTGCTATTTCAAGTGTGGTAGGTATTCTAGAATCCAGCCAATGAAGCTTACAATATACATCGTATTCATCAAAAATAGGTAAAATCTGACTTTATTTTTGTAAAAAATTATATAAACATTTGCTTCCGCGCTCGAATTTTATAATTTTTCATCATTTTTTATCCATAGTATAGGTCCAAATTCATGTTTATAAACGTTTTAACAAAAATATCCATTTCAAAAATATGTAAAATCTGACTTTATTTTTGTAAAAAATCATATAAATATTTGATTCCGAGCCCGAATTTTATAATTTTTCATCATATTTTATCCATAGTATAGGTCCAAATTCATGTTTATGAACGTTTTAACAAAAATATCCATTTCAAAAATATGTAAAATCTGACTTTATTTTTGTAAAAAATCATATAAATATTTGCTTCCGAGCCCGAATTTTATAATTTTTCATCATATGTTATCCATAGTATAGGTCCAAATTCATGTTTATGAACGTTTTAACAAAAATATCCATTTCAAAAATATGTAAAATCTGACTTTATTTCTGTAAAAAATCATATAAATATTTGCTTCCGAGCCCAAATTTTATGATTTTTCATCATATTTTATCCATAGTATAGGTCCAAATTCATTTTTATGATCGTTTTAACAAAAATATCCATTTCAAAAATATGTAAAATCTGACTTTATTTTTGTAAAAAATCATATAAATATTTGCTTCCGAGCCCGAATTTTATAATTTTTCATCATATTTTAGCTAAAAGAAAACATTGCAACAAGAAAATTGCTATTTCAAGTGTGTTAGGTATTCTAGAATCCAGTCCATGTAGCTTACAATATACAACGTATTCATAAAAAATAGGTAAAATCTGACTTTTTTTTGTAAAAAATCATATAAATATTTGTTTGCGCGCCCGAATTTTATAATTTTTCATCATATTTTATCCGCAATATAGGTCCAAAAGCATGTTTATAAATGTTTTAACAAAAATATCCATTTCAAGAATAGGAAAAATCTGACTTTATTTTTGTAAAAAATCATATAAATATTTGCTTCTGCGCCCGATTTTTATGATTTTTCATCATATTTTAGGTAAAAGAAAACATTGCAACAAGAAAATTGCTATTTCAAGTGTGGTAGGTATTCTAGAATCCAGCCAATGAAGCTTACAATATACATCGTATTCATCAAAAATAGGTAAAATCTGACTTTATTTTTGTAAAAAATTATATAAATATTTGCTTCCGCGCTCGAATTTTATAATTTTTCATCATTTTTTATCCATAGTATAGGTCCAAATTCATGTTTATGATCGTTTTAACAAAAATATCCATTTCAAAAATATGTAAAATCTGACTTTATTTTTGTAAAAAATCATATAAATATTTGCTTCCGAGCCCGAATTTTATAATTTTTCATCATATTTTATCCATAGTATAGGTCCAAATTCATGTTTATGAACGTTTTAACAAAAATATTCATTTCAAAAATATGTAAAATCTGACTTTATTTCTGTAAAAAATCATATAAATATTTGCTTCCGAGGCCAAATTTTATAATTTTTCATCATATTTTATCCATAGTATAGGTCCAAATTCATGTTTATGATCGTTTTAACAAAAATATCCATTTCAAAAATATGTAAAATCTGACTTTATTTTTGTAAAAAATCATATAAATATTTGCTTCCGAGCCCAAATTTTATGATTTTTCATCATATTTTAGCTAAAAGAAAACATTGCAACAAGAAAATTGCTATTTCAAGTGTGTTAGGTATTCTAGAATCCAGTCCATGTAGCTTACAATATACAACGTATTCATCAAAAATAGGTAAAATCTGACTTTTTTTTTGTAAAAAATCATATAAATATTTGTTTGCGCGCCCGAATTTTATAATTTTTCATCATATTTTTATCCGCAATATAGGTCCAAAAGCATGTTTATAAATGTTTTAACAAAAATATCCATTTCAAGAATAGGAAAAATCTGACTTTATTTTTGTAAAAAATCATATAAATATTTGCTTCCGCGCCCGATTTTTATGATTTTTCATCATATTTTAGGTAAAAGAAAACATTGCAACAAGAAAATTGCTATTTCAAGTGTGGTAGGTATTCTAGAATCCAGCCAATGAAGCTTACAATATACAACGTATTCATCAAAAATAGGTAAAATCTGACTATATTTTTGTAAAAAATTATATAAATATTTGCTTCCGCGCTCGAATTTTATAATTTTTTATCATATTTTATCCATAGTATAGGTCCAAATTCATGTTTATGAACGTTTTAACAAAAATATCCATTTCAAAAATATGTAAAATCTGACTTTATTTTTGTAAAAAAATCATATAAATATTTGCTTCCGAGCCCGAATTTTATAATTTTTCATCATATTTTACCCATAGTATAGGTCCAAATTCATGTTTATGAACGTTTTAACAAAAATATCCATTTCAAAAATATGTAAAATCTGACTTTATTTTTGTAAAAAATCATATAAATATTTGCTTCCGAGCCCGAATTTTATAATTTTTCATCATATTTTATCCATAGTATAGGTCCAAATTCATGTTTATGAACGTTTTAACAAAAATATCCATTTCAAAAATATGTAAAATCTGACTTTATTTCTGTAAAAAATCATATAAATATTTGCTTCCGAGCCCAAATTTTATGATTTTTCATCATATTTTATCCAAAGTATAGGTCCAAATTCATGTTTATGATCGTTTTAAACAAAAATATCCATTTCAAAAATATGTAAAATCTGACTTTATTTTTGTAAAAAATCATATAAATATTTGCTTCCGAGCCCAAATTTTATGATTTTTCATCATATTTTAGCTAAAAGAAAACATTGCAACAAGAAAATTGCTATTTCAAGTGTGTTAGGTATTCTAGAATCCAGTCCATGTAGCTTACAATATACAACGTATTCATCAAAAATAGGTAAAATCTGACTTTTTTTTTGTAAAAAATCATATAAATATTTGTTTGCGCGCCCGAATTTTATAATTTTTCATCATATTTTATCCGCAATATAGGTCCAAAAGCATGTTTATAAATGTTTTAACAAAAATATCCATTTGAAGAATAGGAAAAATCTGACTTTATTTTTGTAAAAAATCATATAAATATTTGCTTCCGCGCCCAATTTTTATGATTTTTTCATCATATTTTAGGTAAAAGAAAACATTGCAACAAGAAAATTGCTATTTCAAGTGTGGTAGGTATTCTAGAATCCAGCCAATGAAGCTTACAATATACATCGTATTCATCAAAAATAGGTAAAATCTGACTTTATTTTTGTAAAAAATTATATAAATATTTACTTCCGCGCTCGAATTTTATAATTTTTCATCATTTTTTATCCATAGTATAGGTCCAAATTTATGTTTATGAACGTTTTAACAAAAAATACCCATTTCAAAAATATGTAAAATCTAAATTTATTTTTGTAAAAAATCATATAAATATTTGATTCCGAGCCCCGAATTTTATAATTTTTCATCATATTTTATCCATAGTATAGGTCCAAATTCATGTTTATGAACGTTTTAACAAAAATATCCATTTCAAAAAATATGTAAAATCTGACTTTATTTTTGTAAAAAATCATATAAATATTTGCTTCCGAGCCCGAATTTTATAATTTTTCATCATATTTTATCCATAGTATAGGTCCAAATTCATGTTTATGAACGTTTTAACAAAAATATCCATTTCAAAAATATGTAAAATCTGACTTTATTTCTGTAAAAAATCATATAAATATTTGCTTCCGAGCCCAAATTTTATGATTTTTCATCATATTTTATCCATAGTATAGGTCCAAATTCATGTTTATGATCGTTTTAACAAAAATATCCATTTCAAAAATATGTAAAATCAGACTTTATTTTTGTAAAACATCAGATAAATATTTTGCTTCCGAGCCCAAATTTTATGATTTTTCATCATATTTTAGCTAAAAGAAAACATTGCAACAAGAAAATTGCTATTTCAAGTGTGTTAGGTATTCTAGAATCCAGTCCATGTAGCTTAAATATAAAATTGCTATTTCAAGTGTGTTAGGTATTCTAGAATCCAGTCCATGTAGCTTAAATATACAACGTATTCATCAAAAATAGGTGAAATCTGACTTTTTTTTGTAAAAAATCATATAAATATTTGTTTGCGCGCCCGAATTTTATAATTTTTCATCATATTTTATCCGCAATATAGGTCCAAAAGCATGTTTATAAATGTTTTAACAAAAATATCAATTTCAAGAATAGGAAAAATCTGACTTTATTTTTGTAAAAAATCATATAAATATTTGCTTCCGCGCCCAATTTTTATGATTTTTCATCATATTTTAGGTAAAAGAAAACATTGCAACAATAAAATTGCTATTTCAAGTGTGGTAGGTATTCTAGAATCCAGCCAATGAAGCTTACAATATACAACGTATTCATCAAAAATAGGTAAAATCTGACTTTATTTTTGTAAAAAATTATATAAATATTTGCTTCCGCGCTCGAATTTTATAATTTTTCATCATATTTTATCCATAGTATAGGTCCAAATTCATGTTTATGAACGTTTTAACAAAAATATCCATTTCAAAAATATGTAAAATCTGACTTTATTTTTGTAAAAAATCATATAAATATTTGCTTCCGAGCCCGAATTTTATAATTTTTCATCATATTTTATCCATAGTATAAGTCCAAATTCATGTTTATGAACGTTTTAACAAAAATATCCATTTCAAAAATATGTAAAATCTGACTTTATTTTTGTAAAAAATCATATAAATATTTGCTTCCGAGCCCGAATTTTATAATTTTTCATCATATTTTATCCATAGTATAGGTCCAAATTCATGTTTATGAACGTTTTAACAAAAATATTCATTTCAAAAATATGTAAAATCTGACTTTATTTCTGTAAAAAATCATATAAATATTTGCTTCCGAGCCCAAATTTTATGATTTTTCATCATATTTTATCCAAAGTATAGGTCCAAATTCATGTTTATGATCGTTTTAACAAAAATATCCATTTCAAAAATATGTAAAATCTGACTTTATTTTTGTAAAAAATCATATAAATATTTGCTTCCGAGCCCAAATTTTATGATTTTTCATCATATTTTAGCTAAAAGAAAACATTGCAACAAGAAAATTGCTATTTCAAGTGTGTTAGGTATTCTAGAATCCAGTCCATGTAGCTTATAATATACAACGTATTCATCAAAAATAGGTAAAATCTGACTTTTTTTTTGTAAAAAATCATATAAATAATTGTTTGTGCGCCCGAATTTTATAATTTTTCATCATATTTTATCCGCAATATAGGTACAAAAGCATGTTTATAAATGTTTTAACAAAAATATCCATTTCAAGAATAGGAAAAATCTGACTTTATTTTTGTAAAAAATCATATAAATATTTGCTTCCGCGCCCGATTTTTATGATTTTTCATCATATTTTAGGTAAAAGAAAACATTGCAACAATAAAATTGCTATTTCAAGTGTGGTAGGTATTCTAGAATCCAGCCAATGAAGCTTACAATATACAACGTATTCATCAAAAATAGGTAAAATCTGACTTTATTTTTGTAAAAAATTATATAAATATTTGCTTCCGCGCTCGAATTTTATAATTTTTCATCATATTTTATCCATAGTATAGGTCGAAATTCATGTTTATGAACGTTTTAACAAAAATATCCATTTCAAAAATATGTAAAATCTGACTTTATTTTTGTAAAAAATCATATAAATATTTGCTTCCGAGCCCGAATTTTATAATTTTTCATCATATTTTATCCATAGTATAGGTCCAAATTCATGTTTATGAACGTTTTAACAAAAATATTCATTTCAAAAATATGTAAAATCTGACTTTATTTCTGTAAAAAATCATATAAATATTTGCTTCCGAGCCCAAATTTTATGATTTTTCATCATATTTTATCCAAAGTATAGGTCCAAATTCATGTTTATGATCGTTTTAACAAAAATATCCATTTCAAAAATATGTAAAACATTGCAACAAGAAAATTGCTATTTCAAGTGTGTTAGGTATTCTAGAATCCAGTCCATGTAGCTTACAATATACAACGTATTCATCAAAAATAGGTAAAATCTGACTTTTTTTTTGTAAAAAATCATATAAATATTTGTTTGCGCGCTCGAATTTTATAATTTTTCATCATATTTTATCCGCAATATAGGTCCAAAAGCATGTTTATAAATGTTTTAACAAAAATATCCATTTCAAGAATAGGAAAAATCTGACTTTATTTTTGTAAAAAATCATATAAATATTTGCTTCCGCGCCCGATTTTTATGATTTTTCATCATATTTTAGGTATAAGAAAACATTGCAACAAGAAAATTGCTATTTCAAGTGTGGTAGGTATTTTAGAATCCAGCCAATGAAGCTTACAATATACATCGTATTCATCAAAAATAGGTAAAATCTGACTTTATTTTTGTAAAAAATTATATAAATATTTGCTTTCGCGCTCGAATTTTATAATTTTTCATCATTTTTTATCCATAGTATAGGTCCAAATTCATGTTTATGAACGTTTTAACAAAAATATCCATTTCAAAAATATGTAAAATCTGACTTTATTTTTGTAAAAAATCATATAAATATTTGCTTCCGAGCCCGAATTTTATAATTTTTCATCATATTTTATCCATAGTATAGGTCCAAATTCATGTTTATGAACGTTTTAACAAAAATATCCATTTCAAAAATATGTAAAATCTGACTTTATTTCTGTAAAAAATCATATAAATATTTGCTTCCGAGCCCAAATTTTATGATTTTTCATCATATTTTATCCATAGTATAGGTCCAAATTCATGTTTATGATCGTTTTAACAAAAATATCCATTTCAAAAATACGTAAAATCTGACTTTATTTTTGTAAAAAATCATATAAATATTTGCTTCCGAGCCCAAATTTTATGATTTTTTATCATATTTTAGCTAAAAGAAAACATTGCAACAAGAAAATTGCTATTTCAAGTGTGTTAGGTATTCTAGAATCCAGTCCATGTAGCTTACAATATACAACGTATTCATCAAAAATAAGTAAAATCTGACTTTTTTTTTGTAAAAAATCATATAAATATTTGTTTGCGCGCCCGAATTTTATAATTTTTCATCATATTTTATCCGCAATATAGGTCCAAAAGCATGTTTATAAATGTTTTATCAAAAATATCCATTTCAAGAATAGGAAAAATCTGACTTTATTTTTGTAAAAAATCATATAAATATTTGCTTCCGCGCCCGATTTTTATGATTTTTCATCATATTTTAGGTAAAAGAAAACATTGCAACAATAAAATTGCTATTTCAAGTGTGGTAGGTATTCTAGAATCCAGCCAATGAAGCTTACAATATACAACGTATTCATCAAAAATAGGTAAAATCTGACTTTATTTTTGTAAAAAATTACATAAATATTTGCTTCCGCGCTCGAATTTTATAATTTTTCATCATATTTTATCCATAGTATAGGTCCAAATTCATGTTTATGAACGTTTTAACAAAAATATTCATTTCAAAAATATGTAAAATCTGACTTTATTTTTGTAAAAAATCATATAAATATTTGCTTTCGAGCCCGAATTTTATAATTTTTCATCATATTTTATCCATAGTATAGGTCCAAATTCATGTTTATGAACGTTTTAACAAAAATATCCATTTCAAAAATATGTAAAATCTGACTTTATTTTTGTAAAAAATCATATAAATATTTGCTTCCGAGCCCGAATTTTATAATTTTTCATCATATTTTATCCATAGTATAGGTCCAAATTCATGTTTATGAACGTTTTAACAAAAATATTCATTTCAAAAATATGTAAAATCTGACTTTATTTCTGTAAAAAATCATATAAATATTTGCTTCCGAGCCCAAATTTTATGATTTTTCATCATATTTTATCCAAAGTATAGGTCCAAATTCATGTTTATGATCGTTTTAAACAAAAATATCCATTTCAAAAATATGTAAAATCTGACTTTATTTTTGTAAAAAATCATATAAATATTTGCTTCCGAGCCCAAATTTTATGATTTTTCATCATATTTTAGCTAAAAGAAAACATTGCAACAAGAAAATTGCTATTTCAAGTGTGTTAGGTATTCTAGAATCCAGTCCATGTAGCTTACAATATACAACGTATTCATCAAAAATAGGTAAAATCTGACTTTTTTTTTGTAAAAAATCATATAAATATTTGTTTGCGCGCCCGAATTTTATAATTTTTCATCATATTTTATCCGCAATATAGGTCCAAAAGCATGTTTATAAATGTTTTAACAAAAATATCCATTTCAAGAATAGGAAAAATCTGACTTTATTTTTGTAAAAAATCATATAAATATTGCTTCCGCGCCCGATTTTTATGATTTTTCATCATATTTTAGGTAAAAGAAAACATTGCAACAAGAAAATTGCTATTTCAAGTGTGGTAGGTATTCTAGAATCCAGCCAATGAAGCTTACAATATACATCGTATTCATCAAAAATAGGTAAAATCTGACTTTAGTTTTGTAAAAAATTATATAAATATTTGCTTCCGCGCTCGAATTTTATAATTTTTCATCATATTTTATCCATAGTATAGGTCCAAATTCATGTTTATGAACGTTTTAACAAAAATATCCATTTCAAAAATATGTAAAATCTGACTTTATTTCTGTAAAAAATCATATAAATATTTGCTTCCGAGCCCAAATTTTATGATTTTTCATCATATTTTATCCATAGTATAGGTCCAAATTCATGTTTATGATCGTTTTAACAAAAATATCCATTTCAAAAATATGTAAAATCTGACTTTATTTTGTAAAAAATCATATAAATATTTGCTTCCGAGCCCAAATTTTATGATTTTTCATCATATTTTAGCTAAAAGAAAACATTGCAACAAGAAAATTGCTATTTCAAGTGTTAGGTATTCTAGAATCCAGTCCATGTAGCTTACAATATACAACGTATTCATCAAAAATAGGTAAAATCTGCCTTTTTTTTGTAAAAAATCATATAAATATTTGTTTGCGCGCCCGAATTTTATAATTTTTCATCATATTTTATCCGCAATATAGTCCAAAAGCATGTTTATAAATGTTTTAACAAAAATATCCATTTCAAGAATAGGAAAAATCTGACTTTATTTTTGTAAAAAATCATATAAATATTTGCTTCCGCGCCCCGATTTTTATGATTTTTCATCATATTTTAGGTAAAAGAAAACATTGCAACATGAAAATTGCTATTTCAAGTGTGGTAGGTATTCTAGAATCCAGCCAATGAAGCTTACAATATACAAAGTATTCATCAAAAATAGGTAAAATCTGACTTTATTTTTGTAAAAAATTATATAAAAATTTGCTTCCGCGCTCGAATTTTATAATTTTTCATCATATTTTATCCATTGTATAGGTCCAAATTCATGTTTATGAACGTTTTAACAAAAATATCCATTTCAAAAATATGTAAAATCTGACTTTATTTTTGTAAAAAATCATATAAATATTTGCTTCCGAGCCCGAATTTTATAATTTTTCATCATATTTTATCCATAGTATAGGTCCAAATTCATGTTTATGAACGTTTTAACAAAAATATCCATTTCAAAAATATGTAAAATCTGACTTTATTTTTGTAAAAAATCATATAAATATTTGCTTCCGAGCCCGAATTTTATAATTTTTCATCATATTTTATCCATAGTATAGGTCCAAATTCATGTTTATGAACGTTTTAACAAAAATATCCATTTCAAAAATATGTAAAATCTGACTTTATTTCTGTAAAAAATCATATAAATATTTGTTTCCGCGCCCGATTTTTATGATTTTTCATCATATTTTAGGTAAAAGAAAACATTGCAACAAGAAAGTTGCTATTTCAAGTGTGGTAGGTATTCTAGAATCCAGCCAATGAAGCTTACAATATACAACGTATTCATCAAAAACAGGTAAAATCTGACTTTATTTTTGTAAAAAATTATATAAATATTTGCTTCCGCGCTCGAATTTTATAATTTTTCATCATATTTTATCCAAAGTATAGGTCCAAATTCATGTTTATGAACGTTTTAACAAAAATATCCATTTCAAAAATATGTAAAATCTGACTTTATTTTTGTAAAAAATCATATAAATATTTGCTTCCGAGCCCGAATTTTATAATTTTTCATCATATTTTATCCATAGTATAGGTCCAAATTCATGTTTATGAACGTTTTAACAAAAATATCCATTTCAAAAATATGTAAAATCTAACTTTATTTTTAAAAAATTATATAAATATTTGCTTCCGAGCCCAAATTTTATGATTTTTCATCATATTTTAGCTAAAAGAAAACATTGCAACAAGAAAATTGCTATTTCAAGTGTGTTAGGTATTCTAGAATCCAGTCTATGTAGCTTACAATATACAACGTATTCATCAAAAATAGGTAAAATCTGACTTTTTTTTTGTAAAAAATCATATAAATATTTGTTTGCGCGCCCGAATTTTATAATTTTTCATCTTATTTTATCCGCAATATAGGTCCAAAAGCATGTTTATAAATGTTTTAACAAAAATATCCATTTCAAGAATAGGAAAAATCTGCCTTTATTTTTGTAAAAAATCATATAAATATTTGCTTCCGCGCCCGATTTTATGATTTTTCATCATATTTTAGGTAAAAGAAAACATTGCAACAAGAAAATTGCTATTTCAAGTGTGGTAGGTGTTCTAGAATCCAGCCAATGAAGCTGACAATATACAACGTATTCATCAAAAATAGGTAAAATCTGACTTTATTTTTGTAAAAAATTATATAAAAATTTGCTTCCGCGCTCGAATTTTATAATTTTTCATCATATTTTATCCATTGTATAGGTCCAAATTCATGTTTATGAACGTTTTAACAAAAATATCCATTTCAAAAATATGTAAAATCTGACTTTATTTTTGTAAAAAATCATATAAATATTTGCTTCCGAGCCCGAATTTTATAATTTTTCATCATATTTTATCCATAGTATAGGTCCAAATTCATGTTTATGAACGTTTTAAACAAAAATATCCATTTCAAAAATATGTAAAATCTGACTTTATTTTTGTAAAAAATCATATAAATATTTGCTTCCGAGCCCGAATTTTATAATTTTTCATCATATTTTATCCATAGTATAGGTCCAAATTCATGTTTATGAACGTTTTAAACAAAAATATCCATTTCAAAAATATGTAAAATCTGACTTTATTTTTGTAAAAAAATCATATAAATATTTGCTTCCGCGCCCGATTTTTATGATTTTTCATCATATTTTAGGTAAAAGAAAACATTGCAACAAGAAAGTTGCTATTTCAAGTGTGGTAGGTATTCTAGAATCCAGCCAATGAAGCTTACAATATACAACGTATTCATCAAAAACAGTAAAATCTGACTTTATTTTTGTAAAAAATTATATAAATATTTGCTTCCGCGCTCGAATTTTATAATTTTTCATCATATTTTATCCATAGTATAGGTCCAAATTCATGTTTATGAACGTTTTAACAAAAATATCCATTTCAAAAATATGTAAAATCTGACTTTATTTTTGTAAAAATCATATAAATATTTGCTTCCGAGCCCGAATTTTATAATTTTTCATCATATTTTATCCATAGTATAGGTCCAAATTCATGTTTATGAACGTTTTAACAAAAATATCCATTTCAAAAATATGTAAAATCTAACTTTATTTTTAAAAAAATCATATAAATATTTGCTTCCGAGCCCAAATTTTATGATTTTTCATCATATTTTAGCTAAAAGAAAACATTGCAACAAGAAAATTGCTATTTCAAGTGTGTTAGGTATTCTAGAATCCAGTCTATGTAGCTTACAATATACAACGTATTCATCAAAAATAGGTAAAATCTGACTTTTTTTTTGTAAAAAATCATATAAATATTGTTTGCGCGCCCGAATTTTATAATTTTTCATCTTATTTTATCCGCAATATAGGTCCAAAAGCATGTTTATAAATGTTTTAACAAAATATCCATTTCAAGAATAGGAAAAGTCTGCCTTTATTTTTGTAAAAAATCATATAAATATTTGCTTCCGCGCCCGATTTTTATGATTTTTCATCATATTTTAGGTAAAAGAAAACATTGCAACAGAAAAATTGCTATTTCAAGTGTGGTAGGTGTTCTAGAATCCAGCCAATGAAGCTTACAATATACAAGGTATTCATCAAAAATAGGTAAAATCTGACTTTATTTTTGTAAAAATTTATATAAATATTTGCTTCCGCGCTCGAATTTTATAATTTTTCATCATATTTTATCCATAGTATAGGTCCAAATTCATGTTTATGAACGTTTTAACAAAAATATCCATTTCAAAAATATGTAAAATCCTACTTTATTTTTGTAAAAAATCATATAAATGTTTGCTTCCGAGCCGAGTTTTATAATTTTTCATCATATTTTATCCATAGTATAGGTCCAAATTCATGTTTATGAACGTTTTAACAAAAATATCCATTTCAAAAATATGTAAAATCTGACTTTATTTTTGTAAAAAATCATATAAATATTTGCTTCCGAGCCTAAATTTTATGATTTTTTATCATATTTTAGCTAAAAGAAAACATTGCAACAAGAAAATTGCTATTTCAAGTGTGTTAGGTATTCTAGAATCCAGTCCATGTAGCTTACAATATACAACGTATTCATGAAAAATAGGTAAAATCTGACTTTTTTTTTGTAAAAAATCATATAAATATTAGTTTCCGCGCCCGAATTTTATAATTTTTCATCATATTTTATCCATAGTATAGGTCCAAAAGCATGTTTATAAATGTTTTAACAAAATATCCATTTCAAGAATAGGAAAAATCTGACTTTATTTTTGTAAAAAATCATATAAATATTTGCTTCCGCGCCCGATTTTTATGATTTTTCATCATATTTTAGGTAAAAGAAAACATTGCAACAAGAAAATTGCTATTTCAAGTGTGGTAGGTGTTCTAGAATCCAGCCAATGAAGCTTACAATATACAACGTATTCATCAAAAATAGGTGAAATCTGACTTTATTTTTGTAAAAAATTATATAAATATTTGCTTCCGCGCTCGAATTTATAATTTTTCATCATATTTTATCCATAGTATAGGTCCAAATTCATGTTTATGAACGTTTTAACAAAAATATCCATTTCAAAAATATGTAAAATCTTACTTTATTTTTGTAAAAAATCATATAAATATTTGCTTTCGAGCCCGAGTTTTATAATATTTCATCATATTTTATCCATAGTATAGGTCCAAATTCATGTTTATGAACGTTTTAACAAAAATATCCATTTCAAAAATATGTAAAATCTGACTTTATTTTTGTAAAAAATCATATAGATATTTGCTTCCGAGCCCAAATTTTATGATTTTTCATCATATTTTAGCTAAAAGAAAACATTGCAACAAGAAAATTGCTATTTCAAGTGTGTTAGGTATTCTAGAATCCAGTCCATGTAGCTTACAATATACAACGTATTCATCAAAAATAGGTAAAATCTGACTTTTTTTTTGTAAAAAATCATATAAATATTTGTTTGAGCGCCCGAATTTTATAATTTTTCATCATATTTTATCGCAATATAGGTCCAAAAGCATGTTTATAAATGTTTTAACAAAAATATCCATTTCAAGAATAAGAAAAATCTGACTTTATTTTTGTAAAAAATCATATAAATATTTGCTTCCGCGCCCGATTTTTATGATTTTTCATCATATTTTAGGTAAAAGAAAACATTGCAACAAGAAAATTGCTATTTCAAGTGTGGTAGGTGTTCTAGAATCCAGCCAATGAAGCTTACAATATACAACGTATTCATCAAAAATAGGTAAAATCTGACTTTATTTTTGTAAAAAATTATATAAATATTTGCTTCCGCGCTCGAATTTTATAATTTTATTCATCATATTTTATCCATAGTATAGGTCCAAATTCATGTTTATGAACGTTTTAACAAAAATATCCATTTCAAAAATATGTAAAATCTTACTTTATTTTTGTAAAAAATCATATAAATATTTGCTTCCGAGCCCGAGTTTTATAATTTTTCATCATATTTTATCCATAGTATAGGTCCAAATTCTTGTTTATGAACGTTTTAACAAAAATATCCATTTTAAAAATATGTAAAATCTGACTTTATTTTTGTAAAAAATCATATAAATATTTGCTTCCGAGCCCAAATTTTATGATTTTTCATCATATTTTAGCTAAAAGAAAACATTGCAACAAGAAAATTGCTATTTCAAGTGTGTTAGGTATTTAGAATCCAGTCCATGTAGCTTACAATATACAACGTATTCATCAAAAATAGGTAAAATCTGACTTTTTTTTGAAAAAAATCATATAAATATTTGTTTGCGCGCCCGAATTTTATAATTTTTCATCATATTTTATCCGCAATATAGGTCCAAAAGCATGTTTATAAATGTTTTAACAAAAATATCCATTTCAAGAATAAGAAAAATCTGACTTTATTTTTGTAAAAAATCATATAAATATTTGCTTCCGCGCCCGATTTTTATGATTTTTCATCATATTTTAGGTAAAAGAAAACATTGCAACAAGAAAATTGCTATTTCAAGTGTGGTAGGTATTCTAGAATCCAGCCAATGAAGCTTACAATATACAACGTATTCATCAAAAATAGGTAAAATCTGACTTTATTTTTGTAAAAAATTATATAAATATTTGCTTCCGCGCTCGAATTTTATAATTTTTCATCATATTTTATCCATAGTATAGGTCCAAATTCATGTTTATGAACGTTTTAACAAAAATATCCATTCCAAAAATATGTAAAATCTGACTTTATTTTGTAAAAAATCATATAAATATTTGCTTCCGAGCCCAAATTTTATGATTTTTCATCATATTTTATCCATAGTATAGGTCCAAATTCATGTTTATGATCGTTTTAAACAAAAATATCCATTTCAAAAATATGTAAAATCTGACTTTATTTCTGTAAAAAATCATATAAATATTTGCTTCCGAGCCCAAATTTTATGATTTTTCATCATATTTTATCCATAGTATAGGTCCAAATTCATGTTTATGAACGTTTTAACAAAAATATCCATTTCAAAAATATGTAAAATCTGTCTTTATTTTTGTAGAAAATCATATAAATATTTGCTTCCGAGCCCAAATTTTATGATTTTTCATCATATTTTAGCTAAAAGAAAACATTGCAACAAGAAAATTGCTATTTCAAATGTGTTAGACGCGCTATCTCAGAGTCCATGTAGCTTACAATATACAACGTATTCATCAAAAATAGGTAAAATCTGACTTTTTTTTTGTAAAAAATCATATAAATATTTGTTTGCGCGCCCGAATTTTATAATTTTTCATCATATTTTATCCGCTATATAGGTCCAAAAGCATGTTTATAAATGTTTTAACAAAAATATCCATTTCAAGAATGAGAAAAATCTGACTTTATTTTTGTAAAAAATCATATAAATATTTGCTTCCGCGCCCGATTTTTAAGATTTTTCATCATATTTTAGGTAAAAGAAAACATTGCAACAAGAAAATAGCTATTTCAAGTGTGGTAGGTATTCTAGAATCCAGCCAATGAAGCTTACAATATACAACGTATTCATCAAAAATAGGTAAAATCTGACTTTATTTTTGTAAAAAATTATATAAATATTTGCTTCCGCGCTCGAATTTTATAATTTTTCCTCATATTTTATCCATAGTATAGGTCCAAATTCATGTTTATGAACGTTTTAACAAAAATATCCATTTCAAAAATATGTAAAATCTGACTTTATTTTTGTAAAAAATCATATAAATATTGCTTCCGAGCCCGAATTTTATAATTTTTCATCATATTTTATCCATAGTATAGGTCCAAATTCATGTTTATGAACGTTTTAACAAAAATATCCATTTCAAAAATATGTAAAATCTGACTTTATTTTTGTAAAAAATCATATAAATATTTGCTTCCGAGCCTGAATTTTATAATTTTTCATCACATTTTATCCATAGTATAGGTCCAAATTCATGTTTATGAACGTTTTAACAAAAATATCCATTTCAAAAATATGTAAAATCTGACTTTATTTCTGTAAAAAATCATATAAATATTTGCTTCCGAGCCCAAATTTTATGATTTTTCATCATATTTTATCCATAGTATAGGTCCAAATTCATGTTTATGATCGTTTTAACAAAAATATCCATTTAAAAAATATGTAAAATCTGACTTTATTTTTGTAAAAAATCATATAAATATTTGCTTCCGAGCCCAAATTTTATGATTTTTCATCATATTTTAGCTAAAAGAAAACATTGCACCAAGAAAATTGCTATTTCAAGTGTGTTAGGTATTGTAGAATCCAGTCCATGTGGCTTACAATATACAACGTATTCATCAAAAATAGGTAAAATCTGACTTTTTTTTTGTAAAAAATCATATAAATATTTGTTTGCGCGCCCGAATTTTATAATTTTTCATCATATTTTATCCGCAATATAGGTCCAAAAGCATGTTTATAAATGTTTTAACAAAAATATCCATTTCAAGAATAGGAAAAATCTGACTTTATTTTTGTAAAAAATCATATAAATATTTGCTTCCGCGCCCGATTTTTAAGATTTTTCATCATATTTTAGGTAAAAGAAAACATTGCAACAAGAAAATAGCTATTTCAAGTGTGGTAGGTATTCTAGAATCCAGCCAATGAAGCTTACAATATACAACGTATTCATCAAAAATAGGTAAAATCTGACTTTATTTTTGTAAAAAATTATATAAATATTTGCTTCCGCGCTCGAATTTTATAATTTTTCCTCATATTTTATCCATAGTATAGGTCCAAATTCATGTTTATGAACGTTTTAACAAAAATATCCATTTCAAAAATATGTAAAATCTGACTTCATTTTTGTAAAAAATCATATAAATATTTGCTTCCGAGCCCGAATTTTATAATTTTTCATCATATTTTATCCATAGTATAGGTCCAAATTCATGTTTATGAACGTTTTAACAAAAATATCCATTTCAAAAATTAGTAAAATCTGACTTTATTTTTGTAAAAAATCATATAAATATTTGCTTCCGAGCCTGAATTTTATAATTTTTCATCACATTTTATCCATAGTATAGGTCCAAATTCATGTTTATGAACGTTTTAACAAAAATATCCATTTCAAAAATATGTAAAATCTGACTTTATTTCTGTAAAAAATCATATAAATATTTGCTTCCGAGCCCAAATTTTATGATTTTTCATCATATTTTATCCATAGTATAGGTCCAAATTCATGTTTATGATCGTTTTAACAAAAATATCCATTTAAAAAATATGTAAAATCTGACTTTATTTTTGTAAAAAATCATATAAATATTTGCTTCCGAGCCCAAATTTTATGATTTTTCATCATATTTTAGCTAAAAGAAAACATTGCACCAAGAAAATTGCTATTTCAAGTGTGTTAGGTATTCTAGAATCCAGTCCATGTGGCTTACAATATACAACGTATTCATCAAAAATAGGTAAAATCTGACTTTTTTTTTGTAAAAAATCATATAAATATTTGTTTGCGCGCCCGAATTTTATAATTTTTCATCATATTTTATCCGCAATATAGGTCCAAAAGCATGTTTATAAATGTTTTAACAAAAATATCCATTTCAAGAATAGGAAAAATCTGACTTTATTTTTGTAAAAAAATCATATAAATATTTGCTTCCGCGCCCGATTTTTATGATTTTTCATCATATTTTACGTAAAAGAAAACATTGCAACAAGAAAATTGCTATTTCAAGTGTGGTAGGTATTCTAGAATCCAGCCAATGAAGCTTACAATATACAACGTATTCATCAAAAATAGGTAAAATCTGACTTTATTTTTGTAAAAAATTATATAAATATTTGCTTCCGCGCTCGAATTTTATAATTTTTCATCATATTTTATCCATAGTATAGGTCCAAATTCATGTTTATGAACGTTTTAACAAAAATATCCATTTCAAAAATATGTAAAATCTGACTTTATTTTTGTAAAAAATCATATAAATATTTGCTTCCGAGCCCGAATTTTATAATTTTTCATCATATTTTATCCATAGTATAGGTCCAAATTCATGTTTATGAACGTTTTAACAAAAATATTCATTTCAAAAATATGTAAAATCTGACTTTATTTCTGTAAAAAATCATATAAATATTTGCTTCCGAGCCCAAATTTTATGATTTTTCATCATATTTTATCCAAAGTATAGGTCCAAATTCATGTTTATGATCGTTTTAACAAAAATTTCCATTTCAAAAATATGTAAAATCTGACTTTATTTTTGTAAAAAATCATATAAATATTTGCTTCCGAGCCCAAATTTTTTGATTTTTCATCATATTTTAGCTAAAAGAAAACATTGCAACAAGAAAATTGCTATTTCAAGTGTGTTAGGTATTCTAGAATCCAGTCCATGTAGCTTACAATATACAACGTATTCATCAAAAATAGGTAAAATCTGACTTTTTTTTTGTAAAAAATCATATAAATATTTGTTTGCGCGCCCGAATTTTATAATTTTTCATCATGTCCAAAAGCATTTTTATAAAAGTTTTAACAAAAATATCCATTTCAAGAAAAGGAAAATCTGACTTTATTTTTGTAAAAAATCATATAAATATTTGCTTCCGCGCCCGATTTTTATGATTTTTCTTCATATTTTAGGTAAAAGAAAACATTGCAACAAGAAAATTGCTATTTCAAGTGTGGTAGTTATTCTAGAATCCAGCCAATGAATCTTACAATATACATCGTATTCATCAAAAATAGGTAAAATCTGACTTTATTTTTGTAAAAAATTATATAAATATTTGCTTCCGCGCTCGAATTTTATAATTTTTCATCATATTTTATCCATAGTATAGGTCCAAATTCATGTTTATGAACGTTTTAACAAAAATATCCATTTCAAAAATATGTAAAATCTGACTTTATTTTTGTAAAAAATCATATAAATATTTGCTTCCGAGCCAGAATTTTATAATTTTTCAATCATATTTTATCCATAGTATAGGTCCAAATTCATGTTTATGAACGTTTTAACAAAAAATATCCATTTCAAAAATATGTAAAAATCTGACTTTATTTCTGTAAAAATCATATAAATATTTGCTTTCGAGCCCAAATTTTTATGATTTTTCATCATATGTTTATCCATAGTATAGGTCCAAATTCATGTTTATGATCGTTTTAACAAAAATATCCATTTCAAAAATATGTAAAATCTGACTTTATTTTTGTAAAAAATCATATAAATATTTGCTTCCGAGCCCAAATTTTATGATTTTTCATCATATTTTAGCTAAAAGAAAACATTGCAACAAGAAAATTGCTATTTTCAAGTGTGTTAGGTATTCTAGAATCCAGTCCATGTAGCTTACTATATACAACGTATTCATCAAAAATAGGTAAAATCTGACTTTTTTTTTGTAAGAAATCATATAAATATTTGTTTGCGCGCCCGAATTTTATAATTTTTTCATCATATTTTATCCGCAATATAGGTCCAAAAGCATGTTTATAAATGGGTTTTAACAAAAATATCCATTTCAAGAATAGGAAAAATCTGACGTTATTTTTGTAAAAAATCATATAAATATTTGCTTCCGCGCCCGATTTTTATGATTTTTCATCATATTTTAGGTAAAAGAAAAATTGCAACAAGTAAATTGCTATTTCAAGTGTGGTAGGTATTCTAGAATCCAGCCAATGAAGCTTACAATATACAACGTATTCATCAAAATAGGTAAAATCTGACTTTATTTTTGTAAAAAATTATATAAATATTTGCTTCCGCGCCTCGAATTTTATAATTTTTCATCATATTTTATCCATAGTATAGGTCCAAATTCATGTTTATGAACGTTTTAACAAAAATATCCATTTCAAAAATATGTAAAATCTGACTTTATTTTTGTAAAAAATCATATAAATATTTGCTTCCGAGCCCGAATTTTATAATTTTTCATCATATTTTATCCATAGTATAGGTCCAAATTCATGTTATGAACGTTTTAACAAAAACTATCCATTTCAAAAATATGTAAAATCTGACTTTATTTTTGTAAAAAATCATATAAATATTTGCTCTCCGAGCCCGAATTTTATAATTTTTCATCATATTTTATCCATAGTATAGGTCCAATTCATGTTTATGAACGTTTTAACAAAAATATCCATTTCAAAAATATGTAAAATCTGACTTTATTTCTTTAAAAAAATCATATAAATATTTGCTTCCGAGCCCGAATTTTATAATTTTTCATCATATTTTATCCATAGTATAGGTCCAAATTCATGTTTATGAACGTTTTAACAAAAATATTCATTTCAAAAATATGTAAAATCTGACTTTATTTCTGTAATAAATCATATAAATATTTGCTTCCGAGCCCAAATTTATGATTTTTCATCATATTTTATCCAAAGTATAGGTCCAAATTCATGTTTATGATCGTTTTAACAAAAATATCCATTTCAAAAATATGTAAAATCTGACTTTATTTTTGTAAAAAATCATATAAATATTGCTTCCGAGCCCAAATTTTATGATTTTTCATCATATTTTAGCTAAAAAGAAAACATTGCTACAAGAAAATTGCTATTTCAAGTGTGTTAGGTATTCTAGAATCCAGTCCATGTAGCTTACAATATACAAACGTATTCATCAAAAATAGGTAAAATCTGACTTTTTTTTTGTAAAAAATCACATAGATATTTGTTTCCCCCGCACCCGAATTTTATAATTTTTCATCATATTTTATCCGCAATATAGGTCCAAAAGCATGTTTATAAAATGTTTTAACAAAAATATCCATTTCAAGAATAGGAAAAATCTGACTTTATTTTTGTAAAAAATCATATAAATATTTGCTTCCGCGCCCCGATTTTTATGATTTTTTATCATATTTTAGGTAAAAGAAAACATTGCAACAAGAAAATTGCTATTTCAAGTGTGGTAGGTATTCTAGAATCCAGCCAATGAAGCTTACAATATACATCGTATTCATCAAAAATAGGTAAAATCTGACTTTATTTTTGTAAAAAATTATATAAATA
Source organism: Stenolophus ochropezus (assembly GCA_035578165.1). Classification (NCBI taxonomy): domain Eukaryota; kingdom Metazoa; phylum Arthropoda; class Insecta; order Coleoptera; family Carabidae; genus Stenolophus; species Stenolophus ochropezus. The sequence continues at coordinate 28,081 of JAQOWZ010000405.1, forward strand.
TTTGCTTCCGCGCTCGAATTTTATAATTTTTCATCATTTTTTACCATAGTATAGGTCCAAATTCATGTTTATGAACGTTTTAACAAAAATATCCATTTCAAAAATATGTAAAATCTGACTTTATTTTTGTAAAAAATCATATAAATATTTGCTTCCGAGCCCGAATTTTATAATTTTTCATCATATTTTATCCATAGTATAGGTCCAAATTCATGTTTATGAACGTTTTAACAAAAAAATCCATTTCAAAAATATGTAAAATCTGACTTTATTTTTGTAAAAAATCATATAAATATTTGCTTCCGAGCCCGAATTTTATAATTTTTCATCATATTTTATCCATAGTATAGGTCCAAATTCATGTTTATGAACGTTTTAACACAAATATTCATTTCAAAAATATGTAAAATCTGACTTTATTTCTGTAAAAAATCATATAAATATTTGCTTCCGAGCCCAAATTTTATGATTTTTCATCATATTTTATCCAAAGTATAGGTCCAAATTCATGTTTATGATCGTTTTAACAAAAATATCATTTCAAAAATATGTAAAATCTGACTTTATTTTTGTAAAAAATCATATAAATATTTGCTTCCGAGCCCAAATTTTATGATTTTTCATCATATTTTAGCTAAAAGAAAACATTGCAACAAGAAAATTGCTATTTCAAGTGTGTTAGGTATTCTAGAATCCAGTCCATGTAGCTTACAATATACAACGTATTCATCAAAAATAGGTAAAATCTGACTTTTTTTTGTAAAAAATCAATAAAATATTTGTTTGCGCACCCGAATTTTATAATTTTTCATCATATTTATCCGCAATATAGGTCCAAAAGCATGTTTATAAATGTTTTTAACAAAAATATCCATTTCAAGAATAGGAAAAATCTGACTTTATTTTTGTAAAAAAATCATATAAATATTTGCTTCCGCGCTAGATTTTTATGATTTTTTATCATATTTTAGGTAAAAGAAAACATTGCAACAAGAAAATTGGCTATTTCAAGTGTGGTAGGTATTCTAGAATCCAGCCAATGAAGCTTACAATATACAACGTATTCATCAAAAATAGGTAAAATCTGACTTTATTTTTGTAAAAAATTATATAAATATTTGCTTCCGCGCTCGAATTTTATAATTTTTTTATCATATTTTATCCATAGTATAGGTCCAAATTCATGTTTATGAACGTTTTAACAAAAATATCTATTTCAAAAATATGTAAAATCTGACTTTATTTCTGTAAAAAATCATATAAATATTTGCTTCCGAGTCCAAATTTTATGATTTTTCATCATATTTTAATCCAAAGTATAGGTCCAAATTCATGTTTATGATCGTATTAACAAAAATATCCATTTCAAAAATATGTAAAATCTGACTTTATTTTTGTAAAAAATCATATAAATATTTGCTTCCGAGCCCAAATTTTATGATTTTTCATCATATTTTAGCTAAAAGAAAACATTGCTACAAGAAAATTGCTATTTCATGTGTGTTAGGTATTCTAGAATCCAGTCCATGTAGCTTACAATATACAACGTATTCATCAAAAATAGGTAAAATCTGACTTTATTTCTGTAAAAAATCATATAAATATTGCTTCCGAGTCCAAATTTTATGATTTTTCATCATATTTTATCCAAAGTATAGGTCCAAATTCATGTTTATGATCGTTTAACAAAAATATCCATTTCAAAAATATGTAAAATCTGACTTTATTTTTGTAAAAAATCATATAAATATTTGCTTCCGAGCCCAAATTTTATGATTTTTCATCATATTTTTGCTAAAAGAAAACATTGCAACAAGAAAATTGCTATTTCAAGTGTGTTAGGTATTCTAGAATCCAGTCCATGTAGCTTACAATATACAACGTATTCATCAAAAATAGGTAAAATCTGACTTTTTTTTTGTAAAAAATCATATAAATATTTGTTTGCGCGCCCGAATTTTATAATTTTTCATCATATTTTATCCGCAATATAGGTCCAAAAGCATGTTTATAAATGTTTTAACAAAAATATCCATTTCAAGAATAGGAAAAATCTGACTTTATTTTTGTAAAAAATCATATAAATATTTGCTTCCGCGCCCGATTTTTATGATTTTTCATCATATTTTAGGTAAAAGAAAACATTGCAACAAGAAAATTGCTATTTCAAGTGTGGTAGGTATTCTAGAATCCAGCCAATGAAGCTTACAATATACATCGTATTCATCAAAAATAGGTAAAATCTGACTTTATTTTTGTAAAAAATTATATAAATATTTGCTTCCGCGCTCGAATTTTATAATTTTTCATCATTTTTTATCCATAGTATAGGTCCAAATTCATGTTTATGAACGTTTTAACAAAAATATCCATTTCAAAAATATGTAAAATCTGACTTTATTTTTGTAAAAAAATCATATAAATATTTGCTTCCGAGCCCGAATTTTATAATTTTTTCATCATATTTTATCCATAGTATAGGTCCAAATTCATGTTTATGAACGTTTTAAACAAAAATATCCATTTCAAAAATATGTAATATCTGACTTTATTTTGTAAAAAATCATATAAATATTTGCTTCCGAGCCCGAATTTTATAATTTTTCATCATATTTTATCCATAGTATAGGTCCAAATTCATGTTTATGAACGTTTTAACAAAAATATCCATTTCAAAAATATGTAAAATCTGACTTTATTTCTGTAAAAAATCATATAAATATTTGCTTCCGAGCCCAAATTTTTATATTTTTCATCATATTTTATCCATAGTATAGGTCCAAATTCATGTTTATGATCGTTTTAACAAAAATATCCATTTCAAAAATATGTAAAATCTGACTTTATTTTTGTAAAAAATCATATAAATATTTGCTACCGAGCCCAAATTTTATGATTTTTCATCATATTTTAGCTAAAAGAAAACATTGCAACAAGAAAATTGCTATTTCAAGTGTGTTAGGTATTCTAGAATCCAGTCCATGTAGCTTACAATATACAACGTATTCATCAAAAATAGGTAAAATCTGACTTTTTTTTTGTAAAAAATCATAAAATATTTGTTTGCGCGCCCGAATTTTATAATTTTTCATCATATTTTATCCGCAATATAGGTCCAAAAGCATGTTTATAAATGTTTTAACAAAAATATCCATTTCAAGAATAGGAAAAATCTGACTATATTTTTTGTAAAAAATCATATAAATATTTGCTTCCCCGCGCCCGATTTTTATGATTTTTCATCATATTTTAGGTAAAAGAAAAACATTGCAACAAGAAAATTGCTATTTCAAGTGTGGTAGGTATTCTAGAATCCAGCCAATGAAGCTTACAATATACAACGTATTCATCAAAAATAGGTAAAATCTGACTTTAATTTTGTAAAAACTTATATAAATATTTGCTTCCGAGCCCAAATTTTATAATTTTTCATCATATTTTATTCATAGTATAGGTCCAAATTCATGTTTATGAACGTTTTAACAAAAATATTCATTTCAAAAATATGTAAAATCTGACTTTATTTCTGTAAAAAATCATATAAATATTTGCTTCCGAGCCCAAATTTTATGATTTTCCATCATATTTTATCCAAAGTATAGGTCCAAATTCATGTTTATGATCGTTTTAACAAAAATATCCATTTCAAAAAATATGTAAAATCTGACTTTATTTTTGTCAAAAAATCATATAAATATTTGCTTCCGAGCCCAAATTTTATGATTTTTTCATCATATTTTATCCATAGTATAGGTCCAAATTCATGTTTATTATCGTTTTAAACAAAAATATCCATTTCAAAAATATGTAAAATCTGACTTTATTTTTGTAAAAAATCATATAAACATTTGCTTCCGAGCCCAAATTTATGATTTTTCATCATATTTTTAGCTAAAATAAAAACATTGCAACAAGAAAATTGCTATTTCAAGTGTGTTAGGTATTCTAGAATCCAGTCCATGTAGCTTACAATATACAACGTATTCATCAAAAATAGGTAAAATCTGACTTTTTTTTTGTAAAAAATCATATAAATATTTGTTTGCGCGCCCGAATTTTATAATTTTTCATCATATTTTATCCGCAATATAGGTCCAAAAGCATGTTTATAAATGTTTTAACAAAAATATCCATTTCAAGAATAGGAAAAATCTGACTTTATTTTTGTAAAAAATCATATAAATATTTGCTTCCGCGCCCGATTTTTATGATTTTTCATATATTTTAGGTAAAAGAAAACATTGCAACAAGAAAATTGCTATTTCAAGTGTGGTAGGTATTCTAGAATCCAGCCTATGAAGCTTACAATATACATCGTATTCATCAAAAATAGGTATAATCTGACTTTATTTTTGTAAAAAATTATATAAATATTTGCTTCCCGCGCTCGAATTTTATAATTTTTCATCATATTTTATCCATAGTATAGGTCCAAATTCATGTTTATGAACGTTTTAACAAAAATATCCATTTCAAAAATATGTAAAATCTTACTTTATTTTTGTAAAAAATCATATAAATATTTGCTTCCGAGCCCGAGTTTTATAATTTTTCATCATATTTTATCCATAGTATAGGTCCAAATTCATGTTTATGAACGTTTTAACAAAAATATCCATTTCAAAAATATGTAAAATCTGACTTTATTTTTGTAAAAAATCATATAAATATTTGCTTCCGAGCCCGAATTTTATAATTTTTCATCATATTTTTATCCATAGTATAGGTCCAAATTCATGTTTATGAACGTTTTAACAAAAATATCCATTTCAAAAATATGTAAAATCTGACTTTATTTTTGTAAAAAATCATATAAATATTTGCTTCCGAGTCCGAATTTTATAATTTTTCATCATATTTTATCCATAGTATAGGTCCAAATTCATGTTTATGAACGTTTTAATAAAAATATTCATTTCAAAAATATGTAAAATCTGACTTTATTTCTGTAAAAAATCATATAAATATTAGCTTCCGAGCCCAAATTTTATGATTTTTCATCATATTTTATCCATAGTATAGGTCCAAATTCATGTTTATGATCGTTTTAACAAAAATATCCATTTCAAAAATATGTAAAATCTGACTTTATTTTTGTAAAAAATCATATAAATATTTGCTTCCGAGCCCAAATATTATGATTTTTCATCATATTTTAGCTAAAAGAAAATATTGCAACAAGAGAATTGCTATTTCAAGTGTGTTAGGTATTCTAGAATCCAGTCCATGTAGCTTACAATATACAACGTATTCATCAAAAATAGTTAAAATCTGACTTTTTTTTTGTAAAAAATCATATAAATATTTGTTTGCGCGCCCGAATTTTATAATTTTTCATCATATTTTATCTGCAATATAGGTCCAAAAGCTTGTTTATAAATGTTTTAACAAAAATATCCATTTCAAGAATAGGAAAAATCTAACTTTATTTTTGTAAAAAATCATATAAATATTTGCTTCCGCGCCCGATTTTTATGATATTTCATCATATTTTAGGTAAAAGAAAACATTGCAACAAGAAAATTGCTATTTCAAGTGTGGTAGGTATTCTAGAATCAAGCCAATGAAGCTTACAATATACAACGTATTCCTCAAAAATAGGTAAAATCTGACTTTATTTTTGTAAAAAATTATACAAATATTTGCTTCCGCGCTCGAATTTTATAATTTTTCATCATATTTTATCCATAGTATAGGTCCAAATTCATGTTTATGAACGTTTTAACAAAATATCCATTTCAAAAATATGTAAAATCTGACTTTATTTTTGTAAAAAATCATATAAATATTTGCTTCCGAGCCCGAATTTTATAATTTTTTATCATATTTTATCCATAGTATAGGTCCAAATTCATGTTTATGAACGTTTTAACAAAAATATCCATTTCAAAAATATGTAAAATCTGACTTTATTTTTGTAAAAATCATATAAATATTTGCTTCCGAGTCCGAATTTTATAATTTTTCATCATATTTTATCCATAGTATAGGTCCAAATTCATGTTTATGAACGTTTTAATAAAAATATTCATTTCAAAAATATGTAAAAATCTGACTTTATTTCTGTAAAAAATCATATAAATATTTGCTTCCGAGCCCAAATTTTATGATTTTTCATCATATTTTATCCATAGTATAGGTCCAAATTCATGTTTATGATCGTTTTAACAAAAATATCCATTTCAAAAATATGTAAAATGTGACTTTATTTTTGTAAAAAATCATATAAATATTTGCTTCCGAGCCCAAATTTTATGATTTTTCATCATAGTTTAGCTAAAAGAACACATTGCAACAAGAAAATTGCTATTTCAAGTGTGTTAGGTATTCTAGAATCCAGTCCATGTAGCTTACAATATACAACGTATTCATCAAAAATAGGTAAAATCTGACTTTTTTTTTTGTAAAAAATCATATAAATATTTGTTTGCGCGCCCGAATTTTATAATTTTTCATCATATTTTATCCGCAATATAGGTCCAAAAGCATGTTTATAAATGTTTTAACAAAAAATATCCATTTCAAGAATAGGAAAAATCTGACTTTATTTTTGTAAAAAATCATATAAATATTTGCTTCCGCCCCCGATTTTTATGATTTTTCATCATATTTTAGGTAAAAGAATACATTGCAACAAGAAAATTGCTATTTCAAGTGTGGTAGGTATTCTAGAATCCAGCCAATGAAGCTTACAATATACATCGTATTCATCAAAAATAGGTAAAATCTGACTTTATTTTTGTAAAAAATTATATAAATATTTGCTTCCGCGCTCGAATTTTATAATTTTTCATCATTTTTTATCCATAGTATAGGTCCAAATTCATGTTTATGAACGTTTTAACAAAAATATCCATTTCAAAAATATGTAAAATCTGACTTTATTTTTGTAAAAAATCATATAAATATTTGCTTCCGAGCCCGAATTTTATAATTTTTCATCATATTTTATCCATAGTATAGGTCCAAATTCATGTTTCTAAACGTTTTTAACAAAAATATCCATTTCAAAAATATGTAAAATCTGACTTTATTTTTGTAAAAAATCATATAAATATTTGCTTCCGAGCCCGAATTTTATAATTTTTCATCATATTTTATCCATAGTATAGGTCCAAATTCATGTTTATGAACGTTTTAACAAAAATATCCATTTCAAAAATATGTAAAATCTGACTTTATTTCTGTAAAAAATCATATAAATATTTGCTTCCGAGCCCAAATTTTATAATTTTTCATCATCATTTTTTCCATAGTATAGGTCCAAATTCATGTTTATGATCGTTTATAACAAAAATATCCATTTCAAAAATATGTAAAATCTGACTTTATTTTTGTAAAAAAATCATATAAATATTTGCTTCCGAGCCCAAATTTTATGATTTTTCATCATATTTTAGCTAAAAGAAAACATTGCAACAAGAAAATTGCTATTTCAAGTGTGTTAGGTATTCTAGAATCCAGTCCATGTAGCTTACAATATACAAACGTATTCATCAAAAATAGGTAAAATCTGACTTTTTTTTTGTAAAAAATCATATAAATATTTGTTTGCGCGCCCGAATTTTATAATTTTTTCATCATATTTTATCCGCAATATAGGTCCAAAAGCATGTTTATAAATGTTTTAACAAAAATATCCATTTCAAGAATAGGAAAAATCTGACATTATTTTTGTAAAAAAATCATATAAATATTTGCTTCCGCGCCCGATTTTTATGATTTTTCATCATATTTTAGGTAAAAGAAAACATTGCAACAAGAAAATTGCTATTTCAAGTGTGGTAGGTATTCTAGAATCCAGCCAATGAAGCTTACAATATACATCGTATTCATCAAAAATAGGTAAAATCTGACTTTATTTTTGTAAAAAATTATATAAATATTTGCTTCCGCGCTCGAATTTTATAATTTTTTCATCATATTTTATCCATAGTATAGGTCCAAATTCATGTTTATGAACGTTTTAAACAAAAATATCCATTTCAAAAATATGTAAAATCATAGTTTATTTTTGTAAAAAATCATATAAATATTTGCTTCCGAGCCCGAGTTTTATAATTTTTCATCATATTTTATCCATAGTATAGGTCCAAATTCATGTTTATGAACGTTTTAACAAAAATATCCATTTCAAAAATATGTAAAATCTGACTTTATTTTTGTAAAAAATCATATAAATATTTGCTTCCGAGCCCGAATTTTATAATTTTTCATCATATTTTATCCATAGTATAGGTCCAAATTCATGTTTATGAACGTTTTAACAAAAATATCCATTTCAAAAATATGTAAAATCTGACTTTATTTCTGTAAAAAATCATATAAATATTTGCTTCCGAGCCCAAATTTTGTGATTTTTCATCATATTTTATCCATAGTATAGGTCCAAATTCATGTTTATGATCGTTTTAACAAAAATATCCATTTCAAAAATATGTAAAATCTGACTTTATTTTTGTAAAAAATCATATAAATATTTGCTTCCGAGCCCAAATTTTATGATTTTTCATCTTAGTTTAGCTAAAAGAAAACATTGCAACAAGAAAATTGCTATTTCAAGTGTGTTAGGTATTCTAGAATCCAGTCCATGTAGCTTACAATATACAACGTATTCATCAAAAATAGGTAAAATCTGACTTTTTTTTTGTAAAAAATCATATAAATATTTTGTTTGCGCGCCCGAATTTTATAATTTTTCATCATATTTTATCTGCAATATAGGTCCAAAAGCATGTTTATAAATGTTTTAACAAAAATATCCATTTCAAGAATAGGAAAAATCTGACTTTATTTTTGTAAAAAAATCATATAAATATTTGCTTCCGCGCCCGATTTTTATGATTTTTCATCATATTTTAGGTAAAAGAAAACATTGCAACAAGAAAATTGCTATTTCAAGTGTGGTAGGTATTCTAGAATCCAGCCAATGAAGCTTACAATATACAACGTATTCATCAAAAATAGGTAAAATCTGACTTTATTTTTGTAAAAAATTATATAAATATTTGCTTCCGCGCTCGAATTTTATAATTTTTCATCATATTTTATCCATAGTATAGGTCCAAATTCATGTTTATGAACGTTTTAACAAAAAATATCCATTTCAAAAATATGTAAAATCTGACTTTATTTTTGTAAAAAATCATATAAATATTTGCTTCCGAGTCCGAATTTTATAATTTTTCATCATATTTTATCCATAGTATAGGTCCAAATTCATGTTTATGAACGTTTTAATAAAAATATTCATTTCAAAAATATGTAAAATCTGACTTTATTTCTGTAAAAAATCATATAAATATTTGCTTCCAAACCCAAATTTTATGATTTTTCATCATATTTTATCCAAAGTATAGGTCCAAAATCATGTTTATGATCGTTTTAAACAAAAATATCCATTTCAAAAATATGTAAAATCTGACTTTATTTTTGTAAAAAATCATATAAATATTTGCTTCCGAGCCCAAATTTTATTATTTTTCATCATAGTTTAGCTAAAAGAAAACATTGCAACAAGAAAATTGCTATTTCAAGTGTGTTAGGTATTCTAGAATCCAGTCCATGTAGCTTACAATATACAACGTATTCATCAAAAATAGGTAAAATCTAACTTTTTTTTTGTAAAAAATCATATAAATATTTGTTTGCGCGCCCGAATTTTATAATTTTTTATCATATTTTATCCGCAATATAGGTCCAAAAGCATGTTTATAAATGTTTTAACAAAAATATCCATTTGAAGAATAGGAAAAATCTGACTTTATTTTTGTAAAAATCATATAAATATTTGCTTCCGCGCCCGATTTTTATGATTTTTCATTATATTTTAGGTAAAAGAAAACATTGCAACAAGAAAATTGCTATTTCAAGTGTGGTAGGTATTCTAGAATCCAGCCAATGAAGCTTAAATATACATCGTATTCATCAAAAATAGGTAAAATCTGACTTTATTTTTGTAAAAACTTATATAAATATTTGCTTCCGCGCTCGAATTTTATAATTTTTCATCATTTTTTATCCATAGTATTGGTCCAAATTCATGTTTATGAACGTTTTAACAAAAATATCCAATTCTAAAATATGTAAAATCTGACTTTATTTTTGTAAAAAATCATATAAATATTTGCTTCCGAGCCCGAATTTTATAATTTTTTATCATATTTATCCATAGTATAGGTCCAAATTCATGTTTATGAACGTTTTAACAAAAATATCCATTTCAAAAATATGTAAAATCTGACTTTATTTTTGTAAAAAATCATATAAATATTTGCTTCCGAGCCCGAATTTTTATAATTTTTCATCATATTTTATCCATAGTATAGGTCCAAATTCATGTTTATGAACGTTTTAACAAAAATATCCATTTCAAAAATATGTAAAATCTGACTTTGTTTCTGTAAAAAATCATATAAATATTTGCTTCCGAGCCCAAATTTTATGATTTTTCATCATATTTTATCCATAGTATAGGTCCAAATTCATGTTTATGATCGTTTTAAACAAAAATATCCATTTCAAAAATATGTAAAATCTGACTTTATTTTTGTAAAAAATCATATAAATATTTGCTTCCGCGCCCGATTTTTATGATTTTTCATCATATTTTAGGTAAAAGAAAACATTGCAACAAGAAAATTGCTATTTCAAGTGTGGTAGGTATTCTAGAATCCAGCCAATGAAGCTTACAATATACATCGTATTCATCAAAAATAGGTAAAATTTGACTTTATTTTTGTAAAAAATTATATAAATATTTGCTTCCGCGCTCGAATTTTATAATTTTTCATCATATTTTATCCATAGTATAGGTCCAAATTCATGTTTATGAACGTTTTAACAAAAATATCCATTTCAAAAATATGTAAAAATCATAGTTTTATTTTTGTAAAAAATCATATAAATATTTGCTTCCGAGCCCGAGTTTATAATTTTTTCATCATATTTTATCCATAGTATAGGTCCAAATTCATGTTTATGAACGTTTTAACAAAAATATCCATTTCAAAAATATGTAAAATCTGACTTTATTTTTGTAAAAAATCATATAAATATTTGCTTCCGAGCCCGAATTTTATAATTTTTCATCATATTTTATCCATAGTATAGGTCCAAATTCATGTTTATGAACGTTTTAACAAAAATATCCATTTCAAAAAATATGTAAAATCTGACTTTATTTCTGTAAAAAATCATATAAATATTTGCTTCCGAGCCCAAATTTTATGATTTTTCATCATATTTTATCCGCAATATAGGTCCAAAAGCATGTTTATAAATGTTGTAACAAAAATATCCATTTCAAGAATAGGAAAAATCTGACTTTATTTTTGTAAAAAATCATATAAATATTTGCTTCCGCGCCCGATTTTTATGATTTTTTCATCATATTTTAGGTAAAAGAAAACATTGCAACAAGAAAATTGCTATTTCAAGTGTGGTAGGTATTCTAGAATCCAGCCAATGAAGCTTACAATATACAACGTATTCATCAAAAATAGGTAAAATCTGACTTTATTTTTGTAAAAAATTATATAAATATTTGCTTCCGAGCCCAAATTTTATAATTTTTCATCATATTTTTATCCATAGTACAGGTCCAAATTCATGTTTATGAACGTTTTAACAAAAATATTCATTTCAAAAATATGTAAAATCTGACTTTATTTCTGTAAAAAATCATATAAATATTTGCTTCCGAGCCCAAATTTTATGATTTTTCATCATATTTTATCCAAAGTATAGGTCCAAATTCATGTTTATGATCGTTTTAACAAAAATATCCATTTCAAAAATATGTAAAATCTGACTTTATTTTTGTAAAAAATCATATAAATATTTGCTTCCGAGCCCAAATTTTATAATTTTTCATCATATTTTATCCATAGTATAGGTCTAAATTCATGTTTATGATCGTTTTAACAAAAATATCCATTTCAAAAATATGTAAAATCTGACTTTATTTTTGTAAAAAATCATATAAACATTTGCTTCCGAGCCCAAATTTATGATTTTTCATCATATTTTAGCTAAAATAAAACATTGCAACAAGAAAATTGCTATTTCAAGTGTGTTAGGTATTCTAGAATCCAGTCCTGTAGCTTACAATATACAACGTATTCATCAAAAATAGGTAAAATCTGACTTTTTTTTTGTAAAAAATCATATAAATATTTGTTTGCGCGCCCGAATTTTATAATTTTTCATCATATTTTATCCGCAATATAGGTCCAAAAGCATGTTTATAAATGTTTTAACAAAAATATCCATTTCAAGAATAGGAAAAATCTGACTTTATTTTTGTAAAAAATCATATAAATATTTGCTTCCGCGCCCGATTTTTATGATTTTTCATCATATTTTAGGTAAAAGAAAACATTGCAACAAGAAAATTGCTATTTCAAGTGTGGTAGGTATTCTAGAATCCAGCCTATGAAGCTTACAATATACATCGTATTCATCAAAAATAGGTATAATCTGACTTTATTTTTGTAAAAAATTATATAAATATTTGCTTCCGCGCTCGAATTTTATAATTTTTCATCATATTTTATCCATAGTATAGGTCCAAATTCATGTTTATGAACGTTTTAACAAAAATATCCATTTCAAAAATATGTAAAATCTTACTTTATTTTTGTAAAATATCATATAAATATTTGCTTCCGAGCCCGAGTTTTATAATTTTTCATCATATTTTATCCATAGTATAGGTCCAAATTCATGTTTATGAACGTTTTAACAAAAATATCCATTTCAAAAATATGTAAAATCTGACTTTATTTTTGTAAAAAATCATATAAATATTTGCTTCCGAGCCCGAATTTTATAATTTTTCATCATATTTTATCCATAGTATAGGTCCAAATTCATGTTTATGAACGTTTTAAAACAAAAATATCCATTTCAAAAATATGTAAAATCTGACTTTATTTCTGTAAAAAATCATATAAATATTAGCTTCCGAGCCCAAATTTTATGATTTTTCATCATATTTTATCCATAGTATAGGTCCAAAATTCATGTTTATGATCGTTTTAACAAAAATATCCATTTCAAAAATATGTAAAATCTGACTTTATTTTTGTAAAAAATCATATAAATATTTGCTTCCGAGCCCAAATATTATGATTTTTCATCATATTTTAGCTAAAAGAAAATATTGCAACAAGAGAATTGCTATTTCAAGTGTGTTAGGTATTCTAGAATCCAGTCCATGTAGCTTACAATATACAACGTATTCATCAAAAATAGTTAAAATCTGACTTTTTTTTTGTAAAAAAATCATATAAATATTTGTTTGCGCGCCCGAATTTTATAATTTTTTCATCATATTTTTATCTGCAATATAGGTCCAAAAGCTTGTTTATAAATGTTTTAACAAAAATATCCATTTCAAGAATAGGAAAAATCTAACTTTATTTTTGTAAAAAATCATATAAATATTTGCTTCCGCGCCCGATTTTTATGATATTTCATCATATTTTAGGTAAAAGAAAACATTGCAACAAGAAAATTGCTATTTCAAGTGTGGTAGGTATTCTAGAATCAAGCCAATGAAGCTTACAATATACAACGTATTCCTCAAAAATAGGTAAAATCTGACTTTATTTTTGTAAAAAATTATACAAATATTTGCTTCCCGCGCTCGAATTTTATAATTTTTCATCATATTTTATCCATAGTATAGGTCCAAATTCATGTTTATGAACGTTTTAACAAAAATATCCATTTCAAAAATATGTAAAATCTGACTTTATTTTTGTAAAAAATCATATAAATATTTGCTTCCGAGCCCGAATTTTATAATTTTTTATCATATTTTATCCATAGTATAGGTCCAAATTCATGTTTATGAACGTTTTAACAAAAATATCCATTTCAAAAATATGTAAAATCTGACTTTATTTTTGTAAAAAATCATATAAATATTTGCTTCCGAGTCCGAATTTTATAATTTTTCATCATATTTTATCCATAGTATAGGTCCAAATTCATGTTTATGAACGTTTTAATAAAAAATATTCATTTCAAAAATATGTAAAATCTGACTTTATTTCTGTAAAAAATCATATAAATATTTGCTTCCGAGCCCAAATTTTATGATTTTTCATCATATTTTATCCATAGTATAGGTCCAAAATTCATGTTTATGATCGTTTTAAACAAAAATATCCATTTCAAAAATATGTAAAATGTGACTTTATTTTTGTAAAAAATCATATAAATATTTGCTTCCGAGCCCAAATTTTATGATTTTTCATCATAGTTTAGCTAAAAGAACACATTGCAACAAGAAAATTGCTATTTCAAGTGTGTTAGGTATTCTAGAATCCAGTCCATGTAGCTTACAATATACAACGTATTCATCAAAAATAGGTAAAATCTGACTTTTTTTTTGTAAAAAATCATATAAATATTTGTTTGCGCGCCCGAATTTTATAATTTTTCATCATATTTTATCCGCAATATAGGTCCAAAAGCATGTTTATAAATGTTTTAACAAAAATATCCATTTCAAGAATAGGAAAAATCTGACTTTATTTTTGTAAAAAATCATATAAATATTTGCTTCCGCCCCCGATTTTTATGATTTCTCATCATATTTTAGGTAAAAGAATACATTGCAACAAGAAAATTGCTATTTCAAGTGTGGTAGGTATTCTAGAATCCAGCCAATGAAGCTTACAATATACATCGTATTCATCAAAAATAGGTAAAATCTGACTTTATTTTTGTAAAAAATTATATAAATATTTGCTTCCGCGCTCGAATTTTATAATTTTTCATCATTTTTTATCCATAGTATAGGTCCAAATTCATGTTTATGAACGTTTTAACAAAAATATCCATTTCAAAAATATGTAAAATCTGACTTTATTTTTGTAAAAATCATATAAATATTTGCTTCCGAGCCCGAATTTTATAATTTTTCATCATATTTTATCCATAGTATAGGTCCAAATTCATGTTTCTGAACGTTTTAACAAAAATATCCATTTCAAAAATATGTAAAATCTGACTTTATTTTTGTAAAAAATCATATAAATATTTGCTTCCGAGCCCGAATTTTATAATTTTTCATCATATTTTATCCATAGTATAGGTCCAAATTCATGTTTATGAACGTTTTAACAAAAATATCCATTTCAAAAATATGTAAAATCTGACTTTATTTCTGTAAAAAATCATATAAATATTTGCTTCCGAGCCCAAATTTTATAATTTTTCATCATATTTTTTCCATAGTATAGGTCCAAATTCATGTTTATGATCGTTTTAACAAAAATATCCATTTCAAAAATATGTAAAATCTGACTTTATTTTTGTAAAAAATCATATAAATATTTGCTTCCGAGCCCAAAATTTTATGATTTTTCATCATATTTTAGCTAAAAGAAAACATTGCAACAAGAAAATTGCTATTTCAAGTGTGTTAGGTATTCTAGAATCCAGTCCATGTAGCTTACAATATACAACGTATTCATCAAAAATAGGTAAAATCTGACTTTTTTTTTTGTAAAAAATCATATAAATATTTGTTTGCGCGCCCGAATTTTATAATTTTTCATCATATTTTATCCGCAATATAGGTCCAAAAGCATGTTTATAAATGTTTTAACAAAAATATCCATTTCAAGAATAGGAAAAAATCTGACATTATTTTTGTAAAAAATCATATAAATATTTGCTTCCGCGCCCGATTTTTATGATTTTTCATCATATTTTAGGTAAAAGAAAACATTGCAACAAGAAAATTGCTATTTCAAGTGTGGTAGGTATTCTAGAATCCAGCCAATGAGGCTTACAATATACATCGTATTCATCAAAAATAGGTAAAATCTGACTTTATTTTTGTAAAAAATTATATAAATATTTGCTTCCCGCGCTCGAATTTTATAATTTTTTCATCATATTTTATCCATAGTATAGGTCCAAATTCATGTTTATGAACGTTTTAACAAAAATATCCATTTCAAAAATATGTAAAATCATAGTTTATTTTTGTAAAAAAATCATATAAATATTTGCTTCCGAGCCCGAGTTTTATAATTTTTCATCATATTTTATCCATAGTATAGGTCCAAATTCATGTTTATGAACGTTTTAACAAAAATATCCATTTCAAAAATATGTAAAATCTGACTTTATTTTTGTAAAAAATCATATAAATATTTGCTTCCGAGCCCGAATTTTATAATTTTTCATCATATTTTATCCATAGTATAGGTCCAAATTCATGTTTATGAACGTTTTAACAAAAATATCCATTTCAAAAATATGTAAAATCTGACTTTATTTCTGTAAAAAATCATATAAATATTTGCTTCCGAGCCCAAATTTTGTGATTTTTTCATCATATTTTATCCATAGTATAGGTCCAAATTCATGTTTATGATCGTTTTAACAAAAATATCCATTTCAAAAATATGTAAAATCTGACTTTATTTTTGTAAAAAATCATATAAATATTTGCTTCCGAGCCCAAATTTTATGATTTTTCATCTTAGTTTAGCTAAAAGAAAACATTGCAACAAGAAAATTGCTATTTCAAGTGTGTTAGGTATTCTAGAATCCAGTCCATGTAGCTTACAATATACAACGTATTCATCAAAAAATAGGTAAAATCTGACTTTTTTTTTGTAAAAAATCATATAAATATTTGTTTGCGCGCCCGAATTTTATAATTTTTCATCATATTTTATCTGCAATATAGGTCCAAAAGCATGTTTATAAATGTTTTAACAAAAATATCCATTTCAAGAATAGGAAAAATCTGACTTTATTTTTGTAAAAAATCATATAAATATTTGCTTCCGCGCCCGATTTTTTATGATTTTTCATCATATTTTAGGTAAAAGAAAACATTGCAACAAGAAAATTGCTATTTCAAGTGTGGTAGGTATTCTAGAATCCAGTCAATGAAGCTTACAATATACAACGTATTCATCAAAAATAGGTAAA
>JAQOWZ010000406.1:0-44920 GCA_035578165.1 Stenolophus ochropezus
ACGCGCTATCTCAGAGTAACGTATTCATCAAAAATAGGTAAAATCTAACTTTTTTTTTGTAAAAAATCATGTAAATATTTGTTTGCGCGCCCGAATTTTATAATTTTTTATCATATTTTATCCGCAATATAGGTCCAAAAGCGTGTTTATGAATGTTTTAACAAAAATATCCATTTCAAGAATAGGAAAAATCTGACTTTATTTTTGTAAAAAATCATATAAATATTTGCTTCCGCGCCCAAATTTTATGATTTTTCATCATATTTTAGGTAAAAGAAAATATTGCAACAAGAAAATTGCTATTTCAAGTGTGGTAGGTATTCTAGAATCCAGCCAATGAAGCTTACAATATACAACGTATTCATCAAAAATAGGTAAAATCTGACTTTATTTTTGTAAAAAATCATATAAATATTTGCTTCCGCGCCTGAATTTTATAATTTATCATCATATTTTATCCTCAGTCCAAAAGCATTTTTATGAATGTTTTAACAAAAATATCCATTTCAAGAATAGGTAAAATCTGACTTTATTTTTGTAAAAAACCATATAAAAATTTGCTTCCGCGCCCGAATTTTATAATTTTTCATCATAATTTAGGTAAAAGAAAACATTGCAACAAGAAAATTGCTATTTCAAGTGAGGTAGGTATTCTAAAATCCAGCCAATGAAGCTTACAATATACAACGTATTCATCAAAAATAGGTCAAATCTGACTTTATTTTTGTAAAAAATCATATAAATATTTGCTTCCGCGCCCGATTTTTATGATTTTTTTTATCATATTTTAGCTAAAAGAAAACATTGCATTAAGAAAATTGCTATTTCAAGTCAAAAATAGGTAAAATCTGACTTTATTTTTGTAAAAAATCATATAATTATTTGCTTCCGCGCCCGAATTTTATGATTTTTTATCATATTTAAGCTAAAAGAAATCATTGCAACAAGAAAATTGCTATTTCAAGTGTGTTAGGTATTCTACAATCCAGCCTATGTAGCTTACAATATACTAAGTATTCATCAAAAATAGGTAAAATCTGACTTTTTTTTGGAAAAATACATATTAATATTTGCTTCCGCGCCCGTATTTCATAGTTTTTCATCATATTTTATCCATAGTATAGGTCTAAAAGCATGTTTATGAATGTTTTAACAAAAATACCCCTTTCAAGAATAAGTAAAAATCTGACTTTATTTTTGTAAAAAATCATATAAATATTTGCTTCCGCGCCCAAGGGTAATTTTATGATTTTTAATCATATTTTAGCTAAAAGAAAACATTGCAACAAGAAAATTGCTATTTCAAGTGTGTTAGGTATTCTAGAATCCAGCCTATGTAGCTTACAATATACTACGTATTCATCAAAAATAGGTAAAATCTGACTTTTTTTTGGAAAAAATCATATCAATATTTGCTTCCGCGCCCGAAATTTATAATTTTTCATCATATTTTATCCACAGTATAGGTCCAAAAGCATGTTTATGAATGTTTTAACAAAAATATCCATTTCTAGAATAGGTAAAATCGGACTTTATTTTTGTAAAAAATCATATAAATATTTGCTTCCGCGCCGGAAATTTATGATTTTTCACCAAAATTTAGGTAAAAGAAAACATTGCAAGAAGAAAAATGCTATATCAAGTGTGGTAGGTATTCTAGAATCCAGCCAATGATGCTTACAATATACAACGTATTCTGTAAAAATAGGTAAAATCTGACTTTATTTTTGTAAAAAATTATATAAATATTTGCTTCCGCGCCCGACTTTTATAATTTTTCATCATATTTTATCCATAGTATAGGTCCAAAATCATGTTTATGAATGTTTTAACAAAAAAATCTATTTCAAAAATAGGTAAAATCAGACTTTATTTTTGTAAAAAATCATATAAATATTTGCTTCCGCGCCCAAATTTTAAAATTTTTCATCATATTTTAGCTAAAAGAAAACATTGCAACAAGAAAATTGCTATTTCAAGTGTGTTAGGTATTCTAGAATCCAGACCATGTAGCTTACAATATACAACGTATTCATCCAAAATAGTTTAAATCTGACTTTTTTTTTGTAAAAAATCATATAAATATTTGCTTCCGCGCCCGAATTTTATAATTTTTCATCGTATTTTATCCATAGTATAGGTGCAAAAGCATGTTTATGAATGTTTTAACAAAAAAATCCATTTCAAAAATAGGTAAAATCTGACATTATTTTTGTAAAAAATCATATAAATATTTGCTTCCGCGCCCGAAATTTATGATTTTTTATCATATTTTAGCTAAAAGAAAACATTGCAACAAGAAAATTGCTATTTCAAGTGTGTTAGGTATTCTAGAATCCAGCCCATGTAGCTTACAATATACAACGTATTCATCAAAAATAGGTAAAATCTGACTTTTTTTTTGTAAAAAATCATATAAATATTTGCTTCCGCGCCCGAATTTTATGATTTTTCATCATAATTTAGGTAAAAGAAAACATTGCAACAAGAAATTTGCTATTTCAAGAGTGGTAGGTATTCTAGAATCCAGCCAATGAAGCTTACAATATACAACGTATTCATCAAAAAGAAGTAAAAATCTGACTTTATTTTTGTAAAAAATCATATAAATATTTGCTTCCGCGCCCGAATTTTATAATTTTTTATCATATTTTATCCACAGTATAGGTCCAAATGCATGTTTATGAATGTTTTAACAAAATATTCATTTCAAAAATAGGTAAAATCAGACTTTATTTTTGTAAAAAATCATATAAATATTTGCTTCCGCGCCCGAATTTTATGATTTTTAATCATATTTTAGCTAAAAGAAAACATTGCAACAAGAAAATTGCTATTTCAAGTGTGTTAGGTATTCTAGAATCCAGCCTATGTAGCTTACAATATACTACGTATTCATCAAAAATAGGTAAAATCTGACTTTTTTTTTGGAAAAAATCATATCAATATTTGCTTCCGCGCCCGAATTTTATAGTTTTTTATCATATTTTATCCACAGTATATCCAAAAGCATGTTTATGAATATTTTAACAAAAATATCCATTTCAAGAATAGGTAAAATCTGAATAAATTTTTGTAAAAAATCATATAAATATTTGCTTCCGCGCCCGAATTTTATGATTTTTCATCATAATTTAGGTAAAAGAATACATTGCAACAAGAAAATTGCTATTTCAAGTGTGTTAGGTTATCTAGAATCCAGCACATGTAGCTTACAATATACAACTTATTCATCAAAAATAGGTAAAATCTGACTTTTTTTTTGTAAAAAATCATATAAATATTTGCTTCCGCGCCTGAATTTTATAATTTATTATCATATTTTATCCTCAGTCCAAAAGCATTTTTATGAATGTTTTAACAAAAATATCCATTTCAAGAATAGGTAAAATCTGACTTTATTTTTGTAAAAAATCATATAAAAATTTGCTTCCGCGCCCGAATTTTATGATTTTTCATCATAATTTAGGTAAAAGAAAACATTGCAACAAGAAAATTGCTATTTCAAGTGTGTTAGGTATTCTAGAATCCAGCCCATGTAGCTTACAATATACAACGTATTCATCAAAAATAGGTAAAATCTAACTTTTTTTTTGTAAAAAATCATGTAAATATTTGTTTGCGCGCCCGAATTTTATAATTTTTTATCATATTTTATCCGCAATATAGGTCCAAAAGCGTGTTTATGAATGTTTTAACAAAAATATCCATTTCAAGAATAGGAAAAATCTGACTTTATTTTTGTAAAAAATCATATAAATATTTGCTTCCGCGCCCAAATTTTATGATTTTTCATCATATTTTAGGTAAAAGAAAATATTGCAACAAGAAAATTGCTATTTCAAGTGTGGTAGGTATTCTAGAATCCAGCCAATGAAGCTTACAATATACAACGTATTCATCAAAAATAGGTAAAATCTGACTTTATTTTTGTAAAAAATCATATAAATATTTGCTTCCGCGCCTGAATTTTATAATTTATCATCATATTTTATCCTCAGTCCAAAAGCATTTTTATGAATGTTTTAACAAAAATATCCATTTCAAGAATAGGTAAAATCTGACTTTATTTTTGTAAAAAACCATATAAAAATTTGCTTCCGCGCCGAATTTTATAATTTTTCATCATAATTTAGGTAAAAGAAAACATTGCAACAAGAAAATTGCTATTTCAAGTGAGGTAGGTATTCTAAAATCCAGCCAATGAAGCTTACAATATACAACGTATTCATCAAAAATAGGTCAAATCTGACTTTATTTTTGTAAAAAATCATATAAATATTTGCTTCCGCGCCCGATTTTTATGATTTTTTTTATCATATTTTAGCTAAAAGAAAACATTGCATTAAGAAAATTGCTATTTCAAGTCAAAAATAGGTAAAATCTGACTTTATTTTTGTAAAAAATCATATAATTATTTGCTTCCGCGCCCGAATTTTATGATTTTTTATCATATTTAAGCTAAAAGAAATCATTGCAACAAGAAAATTGCTATTTCAAGTGTGTTAGGTATTCTACAATCCAGCCTATGTAGCTTACAATATACTAAGTATTCATCAAAAATAGGTAAAATCTGACTTTTTTTTTGGAAAAATACATATTAATATTTGCTTCCGCGCCCGTATTTCATAGTTTTTCATCATATTTTATCCATAGTATAGGTCTAAAAGCATGTTTATGAATGTTTTAACAAAAATACCCCTTTCAAGAATAAGTAAAAATCTGACTTTATTTTTGTAAAAAATCATATAAATATTTGCTTCCGCGCCCGAATTTTATGATTTTTAATCATATTTTAGCTAAAAGAAAACATTGCAACAAGAAAATTGCTATTTCAAGTGTGTTAGGTATTCTAGAATCCAGCCTATGTAGCTTACAATATACTACGTATTCATCAAAAATAGGTAAAATCTGACTTTTTTTTGGAAAAAATCATATCAATATTTGCTTCCGCGCCCGAAATTTATAATTTTTCATCATATTTTATCCACAGTATAGGTCCAAAAGCATGTTTATGAATGTTTTAACAAAAATATCCATTTCTAGAATAGGTAAAATCGGACTTTATTTTTGTAAAAAATCATATAAATATTTGCTTCCGCGCCGGAAATTTATGATTTTTCACCAAAATTTAGGTAAAAGAAAACATTGCAAGAAGAAAAATGCTATATCAAGTGTGGTAGGTATTCTAGAATCCAGCCAATGATGCTTACAATATACAACGTATTCTTTAAAAATAGGTAAAATCTGACTTTATTTTTGTAAAAAATTATATAAATATTTGCTTCCGCGCCCGACTTTTATAATTTTTCATCATATTTTATCCATAGTATAGGTCCAAAATCATGTTTATGAATGTTTTAACAAAAAAATCTATTTCAAAAATAGGTAAAATCAGACTTTATTTTTGTAAAAAATCATATAAATATTTGCTTCCGCGCCCAAATTTTAAAATTTTTCATCATATTTTAGCTAAAAGAAAACATTGCAACAAGAAAATTGCTATTTCAAGTGTGTTAGGTATTCTAGAATCCAGACCATGTAGCTTACAATATACAACGTATTCATCCAAAATAGTTTAAATCTGACTTTTTTTTTGTAAAAAATCATATAAATATTTGCTTCCGCGCCCGAATTTTATAATTTTTCATCGTATTTTATCCATAGTATAGGTGCAAAAGCATGTTTATGAATGTTTTAACAAAAAAATCCATTTCAAAAATAGGTAAAATCTGACATAATTTTTGTAAAAAATCATATAAATATTTGCTTCCGCGCCCGAAATTTATGATTTTTTATCATATTTTAGCTAAAAGAAAACATTGCAACAAGAAAATTGCTATTTCAAGTGTGTTAGGTATTCTAGAATACAGCCCATGTAGCTTACAATATACAACGTATTCATCAAAAATAGGTAAAATCTGACTTTTTTTTTGTAAAAAATCATATAAATATTTGCTTCCGCGCCCGAATTTTATGATTTTTCATCATAATTTAGGTAAAAGAAAACATTGCAACAAGAAATTTGCTATTTCAAGAGTGGTAGGTATTCTAGAATCCAGCCAATGAAGCTTACAATATACAACGTATTCATCAAAAAGAGGTAAAAATCTGACTTTATTTTTGTAAAAAATTATATAAATATTTGCTTCCGCGCCCGAATTTTATAATTTTTCATCATATTTTATCCATAGTATAGGTGCAAAAGCATGTTTATGAATGTTTTAACAAAAAAATCCATTTCAAAAATAGGTAAAATCTGACATTATTTTTGTAAAAAATCATATAAATATTTGCTTCCGCGCCCGATTTTTATGATTTTTCATCATATTTTAGCTAAAAGAAAACATTGCAACAAGAAAATTGCTATTTCAAGTGTGTTAGGTATTCTAGAATCCAGCCCATGTAGTTTACAATATACAACCTATTCATCAAAAATAGGTAAAATCTGACTTTTTTTTTGTAAAAAATCATATAAATATTTGCTTCCGCGCCCGAATTTTATAATTTTTTATCATATTTTATCCACAGTATAGGTCCAAATGCATGTTTATGAATGTTTTAACAAAAATATTCATTTCAAAAATAGGTAAAATCAGACTTTATTTTTGTAAAAAATCATATAAATATTTGCTTCCGCGCCCGAATTTTATGATTTTTCATTATAATTTAGGTAAAAGAAAACATTGCAACAAGAAAATTGCTATTTCAAGTGCGGTAGGTATAATAAAATCCAGCCAATGAAACTTACAATATACAACGAATTCATCAAAAATAGGTAAAATCTGACTTTATTATTGTAAAAAATTATATAAATATTTGCTTCCGCGCCCGAATTTTATAATTTTTCATCATATTTTATCCATAGTATAGGTCCAAAAGCAAGTTTATGAATGTTTTAACAAAAATATCCATTTCAAAAATAGGTAAAATCTGACTTTTTTTTTGAAAAAAACATATAAATATTTGCTTCCGCGCCCGAATTTTATGATTTTTCATCATATTTTAGCTAAAAGAAATCATAGCAACAAGAAAATTGCTATTTCAAGTGTGTTAGGTATTCTGGAATCCAGCCCATGTATCTTACTATATACAACGTACTCATCAAAAATAGGTAAAATCTGACTTTTTTTTTGTAAAAAATCATATAAATATTTGTCTGCGCGCCCGAATTTTATAATTTTTCATCATATTTTATCCGCAGTATAGTTAAAAAAGCATGTTTATGAATGTTTTAACGAAAATATCCATTTCAAGAATAGGAAAAATCTGACTTTATTTTTGTAAAAAATCATATAAATATTTGCTTCCGCGCCCGAATTTTACAATTTTTCATCATTTTTTATCCATAGTATAGGTCCAAAAGCATGTTTATGAATGTTTTAACAAAAATATCCATTTCAAAAATATGTAAAATCTGACTTTATTTTTGTTAAAAATCATATAAATATTAAGACCTATTGTTAATTCTATTGGATCTACAACTTATGAATTAGCTAAATATTTAGATGGATTATTGAAACCTTTGATTGGTCATTCTTTATCTTACGTCAAAGATTCGAGACATTTTGTGGATTTGATTGGAGATTTGAGTTTGACAAGAAATGATCTACTTGTCAGTTTTGATGTTTCATCATTATTCACGAAGGTTCCTATTCTTGATACTTTAAAATTATTAGGAGATCATTTTTCTACTGACATTATCAAGCTTTTTAAACAATGTTTGACATCCTGTTTTTTCCTCTTCAATGGTAATTACTACAAACAAGTAGATGGTGTTGCCATGGGCTCTCCTTTATCACCATCAATTGCGAATTTTAATATGGAGAATTTTGAAGAAAGAGCTCTTAGTACAGCAAGTAAGAAACCTACCGTCTGGCTTCGTTATGTTGATGATATTTTTGCTATTTGGCCTCATGGAAGAGACGAATTAAACAATTTTCTTAATCACTTAAATTTGCAACATAAGAACATCAAATTTACCATTGAAGTAGAAGAAAATAATAGTCTCCCCTTTCTTGATGTATTATTGGAAAAACAAGATGATGGCAAGCTTATTACTTCAGTATATAGGAAGCCAACCCATACAAACCAATATCTTCATGAGACCTCTAACCGCCACCCTGCCCAAAAAGCTTGTACTATTAAAACGCTTTATCAGAGAGCTTCTAATCTATGTCATCCCAGTAAACTACAAAAAGAAATTAATTTTTTGGATGAAGTTTTCTTGAAAAATGGTTACATTAAAACACAAATAAGAAGAGCGCTAAAAACGAAGAATAACCCTCTACCAATTCCACAAGTGGTTCCTGATAAGAAATTATTTGCTACTTTGCCATTTATTGCCAATGTCACCTACAAAATTGGAAGGATTCTTAATAAATATGACATAAAAACTTCATATAAATCAAGTTTAAAAATCCGTGATCTTCTTGGCAATGTCAAAGATACAGTTCCTCTACACTGTTCTGGCATTTATAAGATTCCATGTCTGTGTGGTAAAATATATATTGGTCAAACTGGTAGAACTGTAGCAACGAGATTATAGGAACACAAACGGCATATCAGATTAAACCAACCTGAGAAGTCTGCAGTTGCAGAACATGCAATTCAGGAATTACATGGAATTGATTTCGAAAACACGAAGATTCTTGCTAGAGAAAATCACTGGATAAGAAGACTTATTAGAGAAGCAATTGAAATCAAGAAATCTCCTAATAATTTTAATTTAAATACAGGCTTTGAACTAAATAAGTCGTGGTTACCTGTCATCCGTTTTTAATTTTTTTTTAATTTTTTAATTTTATGTCAATGTCATTTGTATGTTTTCATTTATTACCTATGTTACATGTTGTCTTGACTACTTATTTATTTGTTATTTACCTGACGAAGGCAGCACTGAGCTGTCGAAACGTTGTAATTAATAAATTTTTACAGAACTAAAACCCAAATATTGTCTATTTATTAATTATGAGTTCTGAAAGCTTCTTTCAATATATAAATATTTGCTTCCGCGCCCGAATTTTATAATTTTTTGTCATCATTTAGGTAAAAGAAAACATTGCAACAAGAAAATTGCTATTTCAAGTGTGTTAGGTATTCTAGAATCCAGCCAATGAAGCTTACAACATACAACGTATTCATCAAAAATAGGTAAAATCTGAATTTATTTTTGTAAAAAATTATATAAATATTTGCTTCCGCGACCAAATTTTATAATTTTTCATCATATTTTATCCATAGTATAGGTCCAAAAGCATGTTTATGAATGTTTTAACAAAAATATCCATTTCAAAAATAGGTAAAATCTGACTTTATCTTTGTAAAAAATCTTATAAATATTTGCTTCCGCGCCCGAATTTTATAATTTTTCATCATATTTTATCCACAGTATAGGTCCAAAAGCATGTTTATGAATGTTTTAACAAAAATATCCATTTCTAGCATAGGTAAAATCGGACTTTATTTTTGTAAAAAATCATATAAATATTTGCTTCCGCGCCCGAATTTTATGATTTTTCAACATAATTTAGGTAAAAGAAAACATTGCAACAAGAAAACTGCTATTTCAAGTGTGGTAGGTATTCTAGAATCCAGCCAATGAAGCTTACAATATACAACGTATTCATCAAAAATAGGTAAAATCTGACTTTAATATTGTAAAAAATTATATAAATAATTGCTTCCGCGCCCGAATTTTATAATTTTTCATCATATTTTATCCATAGTATAGGTCTAAAAGCATGTTTATGAATGTTTTAACAAAAATATTCATTTCAAAAATAGGTAAAATCTAAATTTTTTTTTGTAAAAATCATATAAATATTTGCTTCCGCGCCCGAATTTTATGATTTTTCATCATATTTTAGCTAAAAGAAAACATTGCAACAAGAAAATTGCTATTTCAAGTGTGGTAGGTATTCTAGAATCCAGCCAATGAAGCTTACAATATACAACGTATTCATCACAAATAGGTAAAATCTGACTTTATTTTTGCTTAAATTACTATAAATATTTGCTTCCGCGCCCGAATTTTATAATTTTTTATCACATTTTATTTATAGTATAGGTCCAAAAGCATGTTTATGAATGATTTAACAAAAATATCCATTTCAAAAATAGGTAAAATCTGACTTTTTTTTTGTAAAAAATTATATAATTATTTGCTTCCGCGCCTGAATTTTATAATTCTTCATCATAATTTATCCACAGTATAGGTCCAAAAGCATGTTTATGAATGTTTTAACAAAAATATCCATTTCAAGAACAGGTAAAATCTTACTTTATTTTTGTAAAAAATCATATAAATATTTGCTTCCGCGCCCGAATTTTATGATTTTTCATCATAATTTAGGTAAAAGAAAACATTGCAACAAGAAAATTGCTATTTCAAGTGTGGTAGGTATTTTAGAATCCAGCCAATGAAGCTTACAATATACAACTTAGTCATCAAAAATAAGTAAAATCTGACTTTATTTTTGTAAAAAATTATATAAGTATTTGCTTCCGCGCCCGAATATTATAATTTTTTATCATAATTTATCCATAGTATAGGTCCGAAAGCATGTTTATGAATGTTTTAACAAAAATATCCATTTCAAAAATAGGTAAAATCTGACTTTATTTTTGTAAAAAATCATATAAATATTTGCTTCCGCGCCCAAATTTTATGATTTTTCAACATAATTTAGGTAAAAGAAAACGTTGCAACAAGAAAATTGCCATATCAAGTGTGTTAGGTTTTCTAGAATCCAGTCCATGAAGCTTACAAAATACAACGTTTTCATCAAAAATAGATAAAATCTGACTTTTTTTTATAAAAAATCATATAAATATTTGCTTCCGCGCCAGAATTTTATAATTTTTTATCATAATTTAGGTGAAAGAAAGAATTGCAACAAGAAAATTGCTATTTCAAGTGTGGTAGGTATTCTACAATCCAGCCAATGAAGCTTACAATATACAACGTATTCATCAAAAATAGGAAAAATCTGACTTTATCTTTGTAAAAAATCATATAAATATTTGCTTCCGCGCCCGAATTTTTTAATTTTTCATCATATTTTATCCACAGTATTGGTCCAAAAGCATGTTTATGAATGTTTTAACAAAAATATCCATTTCAAGAATAGGTAAAAGCTGACTTTATTTTTGTAAAAAATCATATAAATATTTGCTTCCGCGCCGGAAATTTATAATTTTTCACCAAAATTTAGGTAAAAGAAAACATTGCAAGAAGAAAAATGCTATATCAAGTGTGGTAGGTATTCTAGAATCCAGCCAATGATGCTTACAATATACAACGTATTCTTTAAAAATAGGTAAAATCTGACTTTATTTTTGTAAAAAATTATATAAATATTTGCTTCCGCGCCCGAATTTTATAATTTTTCATCATATTTTATACATAGTATAGGTCCAAAATCATGTTTATGAATGTTTTAACAAAAATATCTATTTCAAAAATAGGTAAAATCATACTTTATTTTTGTAAAAAATCATATAAATATTTGCTTCCGCGCCCAAATTTTAAAATTTTTCATCATATTTTAGCTAAAAGAAAACATTGCAACAAGAAAACTGCTATTTCAAGTGTGTTAGGTATTCTAGAATCCAGCCCATGTAGCTTACAATATACAACGTATTCATCCAAAATAGTTTAATTCTGACTTTTTTTTTGTAAAAAATCATATAAATATTTGCTTCCGCGCCCGAATTTTATAATTTTTTATCGTATTTTATCCATAGTATAGGTGCAAAAGCATGTTTATGAATGTTTTAACAAAAATATCCATTTCAAGAATAGGTAAAAGCTGACTTTATTTTTGTAAAAAATCATATAAATATTTGCTTCCGCGCCGGAAATTTATAATTTTTCACCAAAATTTAGGTAAAAGAAAACATTGCAAGAAGAAAAATGCTATATCAAGTGTGGTAGGTATTCTAGAATCCAGC
This sequence comes from Stenolophus ochropezus, assembly GCA_035578165.1. NCBI lineage: Eukaryota > Metazoa > Arthropoda > Insecta > Coleoptera > Carabidae > Stenolophus > Stenolophus ochropezus. The sequence goes on from JAQOWZ010000406.1 coordinate 11,956, forward strand.
CAATGATGCTTACAATATACAACGTATTCTTTAAAAATAGGTAAAATCTGACTTTATTTTTGTAAAAAATTATATAAATATTTGCTTCCGCGCCCGAATTTTATAATTTTTCATCATATTTTATCCATAGTATAGGTCCAAAATCATGTTTATGAATGTTTTAACAAAAATATCTATTTCAAAAATAGGTAAAATCATACTTTATTTTTGTAAAAAATCATATAAATATTTGCTTCCGCGCCCAAATTTTAAAATTTTTCATCATATTTTAGCTAAAAGAAAACATTGCAACAAGAAAATTGCTATTTCAAGTGTGTTAGGTATTCTAGAATCCAGCCCATGTAGCTTACAATATACAACGTATTCATCCAAAATAGTTTAATTCTGACTTTTTTTTGTAAAAAATCATATAAATATTTGCTTCCGCGCCCGAATTTTATAATTTTTCATCGTATTTTATCCATAGTATAGGTGCAAAAGCATGTTTATGAATGTTTTAACAAAAAAATCCATTTCAAAAATAGGTAAAATCTGACATTATTTTTGTAAAAAATCATAAAACTAAACAACTACTAATTAAAAATAATAGAATCAATACTGATTTACCGACTGAGTTAAAACTAAACGCCAACCTAGAGGATGCTTCAAGAATAAACTTAATTAACGACAATAACAAGCGCTCGCAAAATGGCGCTGTTATAAACAAACCAAGTAAACCAGAAACAACTCAGAAGAAAAATGACAATTCTACCAAGGTTGAAGATACATACAATAAAAAGGAAACCATACCTACATATGCAGAAAAAGTTCAGAAACCACGTGCATCTAATATAACTATAGTAGGCAAAAAGATGATGGACAGCAACACTACAAATCTCTTAAAAGCAGTTCCAAAATATGCTTATCTTCATGTGTATAGATTAGACCCCAAGACAAGTGGAGACGACGTACGAAGTTTTCTTAAAGATACTTTTCCGGAAGTAAAAGTTTACAAGCTAGAAGCCAAATTTCCGGAACAGTACTCATCGTTTAAAGTCATGATACTCGAGAAGAATAAAGAGCAAGCTATGAATCCAGAAGTTTAGCCAGAAGGAACCCGAGTTAATCGTTTTTTTCACTATGTGAAGAAAACAACGTCGACAAAATGATAACAAAGGTAAAAAAATTTGACCTATTATCATTAAACTGCCAAGCGTTGACACCTCGTAAAGTAGATCTTATTCTCTCCGAATACTTAGCTACGCAAGCAAACTTAAAATTTTTATGTTTCACGGAAACCTGGTGTAATGACCAATCAATACAAAATTTCAATTTTCCAAATTATAATCTTAAAGCTTTTGGCAACAGATCTTCTTTCAAAGGTGGAGGAGTAGCAATATGGTGTCATAATAACATTGAAGCTTCAAACATTGACCTCCAAAAATTTTGTCTTGATAAACAGTTTGAAATTTGTGCAATACTTTGTAAAACAAATAAAAACAATCCATCTACCATAATACTAACGTGTTACAGATCACCTGATAGTGATTTAAATATTTTTTATACTAATTTAAATTACGTTTTAGATGAAATATTTAAACCAAATTTGAATTTTGTGTTGACTGGTGATTTCAACATAGATCCCACTCGAGATGCTAGAGAATTCATGCTGCTAAGCTCGTTACTTATCTCATATAACCTTGTCAATATTGTGGACCAACCAACAAGAGGAAATAATCTCCTAGATTATCTTTTTACAAATATAACTTCAAAAAATGTTATGGTGGACCCTAATTTCATATCTGACCATAGCGCTATATTTTATGACTCTGAAACTAATATAGCCGCAAATAATAAGGTTAGTATTAAACGTAGGTGCTTTAATGAGACAAATATAAATAATTTGTCAACTTTGCTAGAAACTGAAGATTGGCACTCTGTTTATTCTGAAACTGATCTTAATCTCGCATTTGATAAATTTCATTGCATATTTCTGAAGTTTTTCAATATTAGCTTTCCATATAAAATTTCTAATCAAAAAAAAGTTAAAAGCTGGGTAAACCATGAAATTAGGAGTTCTAGTAGAGAGTTAAAAAGTCTTTTTCTTTTAAAAAAGAATAATAACCAACTAACACCTTTATACTCATATATGAAAAAGAAACATGACAAACTTGTTAAGAAGACTAGAAGTAACTTCATTCAATCAGAAATAACAGAATCAAGTAATCCTTCTAAAAGTTTATGGTCTTTTATAAACCAAAAACAATGCAGCAATACTAAAGATGCAGATAGTATACAAATAAAAATTAATAATGAATCTGTAGAATCTCCTGTTGATATTGTTAACACTTTCAATACTCATTTCAAGCAAGCTCTATTAAATACTCTCAATTTGATACCAAATAATGACAACACTATTCCTGATAATATCTTGAAGCACAACCTAAATAGTTTGTTTCTTTCTCCATTTAATGAGATAAGTGTCTTTAATTTAATCCACTCAAAATTAAAAAACAAATACTCGGGAGGTCCCGATGAGGTACCCAGCTTCATAGTGAGACGAATCTTGCACCTTATTATTGAACCACTCACGTATTTAATAAATTTATCTTTTAATACAGGTTCATTTCCGGAAAGCCTCAAGATTAGTAAAATTACTCCTATTTATAAAAAGGGTGACAAGTACAATATAAACAGACTTCAATATTTTCAAAAATTCTAGAGTACTGTTCCCTAGATAGGCTAGAATCGTTTATCAGTAGACACAACATCCTTAATAAAAATCAATTTGGCTTCGGGCCTAATCTTTCAACAGCAGATGCTATAACTGACATGTACGATAAAATTGTCTCTAAAATTGATAATAAACAAGTTGTTGTTGGTATATTTTGTGACATATCTAAAGCCTTTGATTGCTTAGACCATGAAAGGCTATTAGATAAGTTAAACAAATACGGTATTAGAGGTATACCACTCGATTGGTTACACACCTTCTTAAGTAACAGAACCCAATTTGTTTCTTTAAAATTTAAAAACAACAATTCATATCATAATGTTCAGTCAAATACTCTGGAAATTAACATCGGGGCGCCGCAAGGTACGGTTCTCGCTCCAATTCTGTTTATTCTCTACTTAAACGACTTACTTGATGTTGTCAACAATGATTCCTCTCTCATACAATATGCGGATGACACTTCGATGGTAATCACCGGTAACAATGTAATTGAAGTGAAACAAAAATGTGAGATTGGCATGGAGCTAATTGCACAGTGGTTCAATGAAAATAAACTTTATCTCAATGGGTCGAAAACTACGTTTATTCATTTTAGGAACTACAAAAACATAAATGTTGTAAATTTAGACATTTATGTCAACGGTCAGCTAATGCAAAAATCACATAAAACGGTTTTTTTGGGTATCACAGTTGATGAATTCTCCCTATGGCGTCCTCATTGTGAAACACTCATTACCTCTGTGAATCGCTCTTGTTATTCTCTACGTTTTTTCAAAAATTACTTAGACGTATCACAACTACGTATGATTTATTTTGCTTTAATTGAATCTCGGTTACGGTACGGAATCTGTCTTTGGGGCACCTCGTCAGGGGCATCCCAAGTTTTTGCTGCTCAAAAGCGTGCAGTGAGATATATTTATAGAGTTAGCAATCAACACTCTTGCAAACAGTTATTTAAACAACTACAAATACTTACTTTACCTTGCCTTTATCTATTGGAATTATGTAAATATATTTATAAAAACAAACATAACTTTGTGACTAATGAAAGTTGTCATTCTTTTAATACAAGATCAAAAGATCAGTTCAGAATTCCATATGCCAAAACGCACATAGCTTCTAAAAATCCAAACGTTTTTGGTTTAAAAATTTTCAATTCCTTACCTAAGGAAATTTCTAGTATTCCTAAATACAATTCATTTAAATATAATTTAAAAGTCTATTTAATCGATAAGTGTTTTTACAACATTGATGAAGTTTTTGTGAAACCAATCTTTAACAATCATTCATGAAGAACTTCTCTGGCATCTCAGGTGAGATCCCCAACACAAAATACTGTAATTTTGTCATTTTATATAACATTTTGATATTTTATATGTATATCTGTAACTGACGCTATCCATATGCATTTATGTATCACAGGATAAAAGAATGAAATAAATAAATATAAATATTTGCTTCCGCGCCCGAAATTTATGATTTTTCATCATATTTTAGCTAAAAGAAAACATTGCAACAAGAAAATTGCTATTTCAAGTGTGTTAGGTATTCTAGAATCCAGCCCATGTAGCTTACAATATACAACGTATTCATCAAAAATAGGTAAAATCTGACTTTTTTTTTGTAAAAAATCATATAAATATTTGCTTCCGCGCCCTAATGTTATAATTTTTTATCATATTTTATCCACAGTATAGGTCCAAAAGCATGTTTATGAATGTTTTAACAAAAATATCTATTTCAAGAATAGGTAAAATCTGACTTCATTTTTGTAAAAAATCATATAAATATTTGCTTCCGCGCCCGAATTTTATGATTTTTCATCATAATTTAGGTAAAAAAAAACATTGCAACAAGAAATTTGCTATTTCAAGTGTGGTAGGTATTCTAGAATCCAGCCAATGAAGCTTACAATATACAACGTATTCATCAAAAAGAGGTAAAATCTGACTTTATTTTTGTAAAAAATTATATAAATATTTGCTTCCGCGCCCGAATTTTATAATTTTTCATCATATTTTATCTATAGTATAGGTGCAAAAGCATGTTTATGAATGTTTTAACAAAAAAATCCATTTCAAAAATAGGTAAAATCTGACATTATTTTTGTAAAAAATCATATAAATATTTGCTTCCGCGCCCGAATTTTATGATTTTTTATCATATTTTAGCTAAAAGAAAACATGGCAACAAGAAAATTGCTATTTCAAGTGTGTTAGGTATTCTAGAATCCAACCCATGTAGTTTACAATATACAACGTATTCATCAAATATAGGTAAAATCTGACTTTTTTTTTGTAAAAAAACATATAAATATTTGCTTCCGCGCCCGAATTTTATAATTTTTTATCATATTTTAACCACAGTATAGGTCCAAAAGCATGTTTATGAATGTTTTAACGAAAATATCCATTTCAAGAATTGGTAAAATCAGAATTTATTTTTGTAAAAAATCATATAAATATTTGCTTCCGCGCCCGAATTTTATGATTTTTCATTATAATTTAGGTAAAAGAAAACATTGCAACAAGAAAATTGCTATTTCAAGTGCGGTAGGTATAATAAAATCCAGCCAATGAAACTTACAATATACAACGAATTCATCAAAAATAGGTAAAATCTGACTTTATTATTGTAAAAAATTATATAAATATTTGCTTCCGCGCCCGAATTTTATAATTTTTCATCATATTTTATCCATAGTATAGGTCCAAAAGCAAGTTTATGAATGTTTTAACAAAAATATCCATTTCAAAAATAGGTAAAATCTGACTTTTTTTTTAAAAAAAACATAAATATTTGCTTCCGCGCCCGAATTTTATAATTTTTCATCATATTTTAGCTAAAAGAAATCATAGCAACAAGAAAATTGCTATTTCAAGTGTGTTAGGTATTCTGGAATCCAGCCCATGTAGCTTACTATATACAACGTATTCATCAAAAGTAGGTAAAATCTGGCTTTTTTTTTGTAAAAAATAATATAAATATTTGCTTCCGCACCCGAATGTTATAATTTTTCATCATATTTTATCCACAGTATAGGACCAAAACCATGTTTATGAATGTTTTAACAAAAATATTCATTTCAAAAATAGGTAAAATCTGACTTTATTTTTGTAAAAAATCATATAAATATTTGCTTCCGCGCCCGAACTTTATGATTTTTTATCATAATTTAGGTAAAAGAAAACATTGCAAAAAGAAAATTGCTATTTCAAGTGTGATAGGTATTATAGAATTCAGCCAATGAAACTTACAATATACAACGTATTCATCAAAAATAGGTAAAATCTGACTTTATTTTTGTAAAAAATGATACAAATATTTACTTCCGCGCCTGAATTTTATAATTTTTCATCATATTTTATCCATAGTATAGCTCCAAAAGCATGTTAATGAATGTTTTAACAAAAATATTCATTTTAAAAATAGGTAAAATATGACTTTATTTTTGTAAAAAATAATATAAATATTTGCTTCCGCGCCCGATTTTTAAGATTTTTCATCATATTTTAGCTAAAAGAAAACATTGCAACAAGAAAATTGCTATTGCAAGTGTGGTAGGTATTCTATAATCCAGCCCATGTAGCTTACAATATACATCGTATTCATCAAGAATACTGAAAACCTGACTTTATTTTTGTAAAAAATGATATAAATATTTGCTTCCGCGCCCGAATTTTATAATTTTTTATCATATTTTAGCTAAAAGAGAACATCGCAACAAGAAAATTGCTATTTCAAGTGTGGTAGGTATTCTAGAATCCAGCCAATGAAGCTTACAATATACAACGTATTTATCACAAATAGGTAAAATCTGACTTTATTTTTGTAAAAAATCTTATAACTATTTGCTTCCGCGCCCGAATTTTATAATTTTTTATCATATTTTATCCATAGTATAGGTCCAAAAGCATGTTTATGGATGATTTAACAAAAATATCCATTTCAAAAATAGGTAAAATCTGACTTTATCTTTGTAAAAAATCATATAAATATTTGCTTCCGCGCCCGAATTTTATAATTTTTTATCATATTTTATCTGTAGAATAGGTCCAAATCATGTTTAAGAAAGATTTAACAAAAATATCCATTTCAAAAATAGGTAAAATCTGACTTTATTTTTGTAAAAAATAATATAAATATTTGCTTCCGCGCCCGGTTTTTGTGATTTTTTATTATATTTTAGCTAAAAGAAAACATTGCAACAAGAAAATTTCTATTTCAAGTGTGGTAGGTATTCTATAATCCAGCCCATGTAGCTTACAATATACAACGTATTCATCAAGAATAGGTAAAACCAGACTTAATTTTTGTAAAATATTATATAAATATTTGCTTCCGCGCCCGAATTTTATAATTTTTCATTATATATTATCCGCAGTATAGGTCCAAAAGCATGTTTATGAATGTTTTAACAAAAATATCCATTTCAAAAATAGGTAAAATCGGACTTGATTTTTGTAAAAAATCATATAAATATTTGCTTCCGCGCCCGAATTTTATGATTTTTTATCATAATTTAGGTAAAAGAAAACATTGCAACAAGAATATTCCTTTTTCAAGTGTTAGGTATTCTAGAATCCAGCCTATGTAGCTTACAATATACAACGTATTCATCAAAAAGAGGTAAAATCTGACTTTATTTTTGTACAAAATTATATAAATATATGCTTCCGCGCCCGAATTTTATCATTTTATATCATATTTTATCCATAGTGTAGGTCCAAAAGCATGTTTATGAATGTTTTAACAAAAATATCCATTTCAAAAATATATAAAATCTGACTTTTTTCTTGTAAAAAATCATATAAATATTTGCTTCCGCGCCCGAATTTTATGATTTTTCATCATATTTTAGCTAAAAGGAAACATTGCAACAAGAAAATTGCTATTTCAAGTGTGGTAGGTATTCTTGAAACCAGCCAATGAAGCTCACAATATACAACGTATTCATCAAAAATAGCTAAAATCTGACTTAATTTTTGTAAAAAATTATATAAATATTTGCTTCCGCGCCCGAATTTTATAATTTTTTATCATATTTTATCCATAGTATAGGTTCAAAATCACGTTTATAAATGTTTTAACAAAAATATCCTTTTCAAAAATAGGTAAAATCTGACTTTTTTTTGAAAAAATCATATAAATATTTGCTTCCGCGACCGAATTTTATGATTTTCCATCATATTTTAGCTGAAAGAAAACAATGCTACAAGAAAATTGTTATTTCAAGTGTGTTAGGTATTTTAGAATCCAGCCCATGTAGCTTACAATATACAACGTATTCATCAAAAATAAATAAAATCTGACTTTTTTTTTTGTAAAAAATCATATAAGTATTTGCTTCCGCGCCCGAATGTTATTATTTTTCACCATATTTTATCCACTGTATAGGTCCAAAAGCATGTTTATGAATGTTTTAACAAAAATATCCTTTTCACGAATAGGTAAAATCTGACTTAATTTTTGAAAAAAATCATATAAATATTTGATTTCCGCGCCCGAATGTTATGATTTTTCATCATAATTTAGGTAAAAGAAAACATTGCAACTACAAAATTGCTATTTCAAGTGTGGTAGGTATTCTTGAAACCAGCCAATGAAGCTCACAATATACAACGTATTCATCAAAAATAGCTAAAATCTGACTTAATTTTTGTAAAAAATTATATAAATATTTGCTTCCGCGCCCGAATTTTATAATTTTTTATCATATTTTATCCATAGTATAGGTTCAAAATCACGTTTATAAATGTTTTAACAAAAATATCCTTTTCAAAAATAGGTAAAATCTGACTTTTTTTTGAAAAAATCATATAAATATTTGCTTCCGCGACCGAATTTTATGATTTTTCATCATATTTTAGCTGAAAGAAAACAATGCTACAAGAAAATTGTTATTTCAAGTGTGTTAGGTATTTTAGAATCCAGCCCATGTAGCTTACAATATACAACGTATTCATCAAAAATAAATAAAATCTGACTTTTTTTTTGTAAAAAATTATATAAGTATTTGCGTCCGCGCCCGAATGTTATTATTTTTCACCATATTTTATCCACTGTATAGGTCCAAAAGCATGTTTATGAATGTTTTAACAAAAATATCCTTTTCAAGAATAGGTAAAATCTGACTTAATTTTTGAAAAAAATCATATAAATATTTGATTTCCGCGCCAGAATGTTATGATTTTTCATCATAATTTAGGTAAAAGAAAACATTGCAACAAGAAAATTGCTATTTAAAGTGTGGTAGGTATTATAGAATCCAGCCAATGAAGCTTACAATATACAACGTATTCATCAAAAATAGGTAAAATCTGACTTTATTTTTGTAAAAAATTATATAAATATTTGCTTCTGCGCTCGAATTTTTTATTTTTTCATCATATTTTATCCAAAGTATAGGTCCAACAGCATGTTTATGAATGTTTTAACAAAAATATCCATTTCAAAAATAGGTTAAATCTGACTTTATTTTTGTAAAAAATCATATAAATATTTGCTTTCGCGCCCGAATTTTATGATTTTTCATTATATTTTAGCTAAAAGATAACATTGCAACAAGAAAATTGATATTTCAAGTTTGTTAGGTATTCTAGAATCCAGCCCATGTAGCTTACAATATACAACGTATTCATCAAAAATAGGTAAAATCTGACTTTTTTCTGTAAAAAATCATATAAATATTTGCTTCTGCGCCCGAATTTTATAATTTTTCATCATATTTTATCCACAGTATAGGTCCAAAAGCATGTTTATGAATGTTTTAACAAAAATATCCATTCCAAGAATAGGTAAAATCTGACTTTATTTTTGTAAAAAATCATATAAATATTTGCTTCTGCGCCCGAATTTTATGATTTTTCATCATAATTTAGGTAAAAGAAAACATTGCAACAAGAAAATTGCTATTTCAAGTGTGGTAGGTATTCTAGAATCCAGCCAATGAAGCTTACAATATACAACGTATTTATCAAAAATATGTAAAATCTGACTTTATTTTTGTAAGAAATTATATAAATATTTGCTTCCGCGCCTGAATTTTATAATTTTTCATCATATTTTATCCATAGTATAGGTCCAAAAGCATGTTTATTAATGTTTTAACAAAAATATCTATTTCAAATATAGGTAAAATCTGACTTTATTTTTGTAAAAATTCATATAAATATTTGCTTCTGCGCCCGAATTTTAAAATTTTTCTTCATATTTTATCCTAGGTCCAAAAGCATGTTTATGAATGTTTTAACAAAAATATCCTTTTCAAGAATAGGTAAAATCTGACTTAATTTTTGTAAAAAATCATATAAATATTTGATTTCCGCGCCCGAATTTTATGATTTTTCATCATAATTTAGGTAAAAGAAAACAACGCGCTATCTCAGAGTTTCAATTGTGGTAGGTATTCTAGAAACCAGCCAATGAAGCTTACAATATACAACGTATTCATCAAAAAGAGGTAAAATCTGACTTTATTTTTGTAAAAAATTATATAAATATTTGCTTCCGCGTCCGAATTTTATCATTTTTCATCATATTTTATCCATAGTGTAGGTCCAGAAGCATGTTTATGAATGTTTTAACAAAAATATCCATTTAAAAAATATGTAAAATCTGACTTTTTTCTTGTAAAAAATCATATAAATATTTGCTTCCGCGCCCGAATTTTATGATTTTTCATCATATTTTAGCTAAAAGGAAACATTGCAACAAGCAAATTGTTATTTCAAGTGTGTTAGGTATTTTAGAATCCAGCCCATGTAGCTTACAATATACAACGTATTCATCAAAAATAGGTAAAATCTGACTTTTTTTTTTGTAAAATATCATATAAATCTTTGCTTCCGCGCCCGAATGTTATAATTTTTCATCATATTTTATCCACAGTATAGGTCCAAAAGCATGTTTATGATTGTTTTAACAAAAATATCCAATTCAAGAATAGGTAAAATCTGACTTTATTTTTGTAAAAAATCATATAAATATTTGCTTTCGCGCGCGAATTTTATGATTTTTCATCATAATTTAGGTAAAAGAAAACATTGCAACTAGAAAATTGCTATTTCAAGTGTGTTAGGTATTCTAGAATCCAGCCCAATGTAGCTTACAATATACAACGTATTCATCAAAAATAGGTAAAATCTGACTTTTTTTTGTAAAAAATCATATAAATATTTGCTTCCGCGCCCGAATTTTATAATTTTTCATCATATTTTTATCCACAGTATAGGTCCAAAAGCATGTTTATGAATGTTTTAACAAAAATATCCATTTTAAGTATAGGTAAAATCTGACTTTATTTTTGTAAAAATCATATGAATATTTGCTTCCCCGCCCGAATTTTATGATTTTTCATCATATATTAGGTAAAAGAAAACATTGCAACAAGAAAATTGCTATTTCAAGTGTGGTACGTATTCTAGAATCCAGCAAATGAAGCTTACAATATGCAACGTATTCATCAAAAATAAGTAAAATCTGACTTTTTTTTTTGTAAAAAATCATATAAATATTTGCTTCCGCGCATGAATTTTATAATTTTTTATCATATTTTAGCCACGTATAGGTCTAAAAGCATGTTTATGAATGTATTAACAAAAATATCCATTTCAAGAATATGTAAAATCTGACTATATTTTTGTAAAAAATCATATAAATATTTGCTTCCGCGCCCGAATTTTATGATTTTTTCATCATAATTTAGGTAAAAGAAAACATTGCAACAAGAAAATTGCTATTTCAAGTGTGGTAGGTATTCTAAAATTCAGCTAATGAAGTTTACAATATACAACGTATTCATCAAAAATAGGTAAAATCTGACTTTATTTTTGTAAAAAATTATATAAATATTTGCTTCCGCGAGCGAATTTGATAATTTTTCGTCATATTTTATCAATAGTATGGGTCCAAAAGCATGTTTATGAACGTTTTAACAAAAATGTCCATTTCAAAAATAGGTAAAATCTGACTTTATTTTTCTAAAAAATCATATAAATATTTGCTTCCGCGCCCGGATTTTATGATTTTTCATCATACTTTAGCTAAAAGGAAACATTGCAACAAGAAAATTGCTATTTCAAGTGTGTTAGGTATTCTAGGATCCAGCCCATGTAGCTTACATTATACAACGTATTTATCAAAAATAGGTAAAATCTGACTTTTTTTTGTAAAAAATCATATAAATATTTGCTTCCGCGCCCCGAATTTTATAATTTTTCATCGTATTTTATCCATAGTATAGGTGCAAAAGCATGTTTATGAATGTTTTAACAAAAAAATTCATTTCAAAAATAGGTAAAATCTGACATTATTTTTGTAAAAAATCATAAAACTAAACAACTACTAATTAAAAATAATAGAATCAATACTGATTTACCGACTGAGTTAAAACTAAACGCCAACCTAGAGGATGCTTCAAGAATAAACTTAATTAACGACAATAACAAGCGCTCGCAAAATGGCGCTGTTATAAACAAACCAAGTAAACCAGAAACAACTCAGAAGAAAAATGACAATTCTACCAAGGTTAAAGATACATACAATAAAAAGGAAACCATACCTACATATGCAGAAAAAGTTCAGAAACCACGTGCATCTAATATAACTATAGTAGGCAAAAAGATGATGGACAGCAACACTACAAATCTCTTAAAAGCAGTTCCAAAATATGCTTATCTTCATGTGTATAGATTAGACCCCAAGACAAGTGAAGACGATGTACGAAGTTTTCTTAAAGATACTTTTCCGGAAGTAAAAGTTTACAAGCTAGAAGCCAAATTTCCGGAACAGTACTCATCGTTTAAAGTCATGATACTCGAGAAGAATAAAGAGCAAGCTATGAATCCAGAAGTTTGGCCAGAAGGAACCCGAGTTAATCGTTTTTTTCACTATGTGAAGAAAACAACGTCGACAAAATGATAACAAAGGTAAAAAAATTTGACCTATTATCATTAAACTGCCAAGCGTTGACACCTCGTAAAGTAGATCTTATTCTCTCCGAATACTTAGCTACGCAAGCAAACTTAAAATTTTTATGTTTCACGGAAACCTGGTGTAATGACCAATCAATACAAAATTTCAATTTTCCAAATTATAATCTTAAAGCTTTTGGCAACAGATCTTCTTTCAAAGGTGGAGGAGTAGCAATATGGTGTCATAATAACATTGAAGCTTCAAACATTGACCTCCAAAAATTTTGTCTTGATAAACAGTTTGAAATTTGTGCAATACTTTGTAAAACAAATAAAAACAATCCATCTACCATAATACTAACGTGTTACAGATCACCTGATAGTGATTTAAATATTTTTTATACTAATTTAAATTACGTTTTAGATGAAATATTTAAACCAAATTTGAATTTTGTGTTGACTGGTGATTTCAACATAGATCCCACTCGAGATGCTAGAGAATTCATGCTGCTAAGCTCGTTACTTATCTCATATAACCTTGTCAATATTGTGGACCAACCAACAAGAGGAAATAATCTCCTAGATTATCTTTTTACAAATATAACTTCAAAAAATGTTATGGTGGACCCTAATTTCATATCTGACCATAGCGCTATATTTTATGACTCTGAAACTAATATAGCCGCAAATAATAAGGTTAGTATTAAACGTAGGTGCTTTAATGAGACAAATATAAATAATTTGTCAACTTTGCTAGAAACTGAAGATTGGCACTCTGTTTATTCTGAAACTGATCTTAATCTCGCATTTGATAAATTTCATTGCATATTTCTGAAGTTTTTCAATATTAGCTTTCCATATAAAATTTCTAATCAAAAAAAAGTTAAAAGCTGGGTAAACCATGAAATTAGGAGTTCTAGTAGAGAGTTAAAAAGTCTTTTTCTTTTAAAAAAGAATAATAACCAACTAACACCTTTATACTCATATATGAAAAAGAAACATGACAAACTTGTTAAGAAGACTAGAAGTAACTTCATTCAATCAGAAAATAACAGAATCAAGTAATCCTTCTAAAAGTTTATGGTCTTTTATAAACCAAAAACAATGCAGCAATACTAAAGATGCAGATAGTATACAAATAAAAATTAATAATGAATCTGTAGAATCTCCTGTTGATATTGTTAACACTTTCAATACTCATTTCAAGCAAGCTCTATTAAATACTCTCAATTTGATACCAAATAATGACAACACTATTCCTGATAATATCTTGAAGCACAACCTAAATAGTTTGTTTCTTTCTCCATTTAATGAGATTAAGTGTCTTTAATTTAATCCACTCAAAATTAAAAAACAAATACTCGGGAGGTCCCGATGAGGTACCCAGCTTCATAGTGAGACGAATCTTGCACCTTATTATTGAACCACTCACGTATTTAATAAATTTATCTTTTAATACAGGTTCATTTCCGGAAAGCCTCAAGATTAGTAAAATTACTCCTATTTATAAAAAGGGTGACAAGTACAATATAAACAGACTTCAATATTTTCAAAAATTCTAGAGTACTGTTTCCTAGATAGGCTAGAATCGTTTATCAGTAGACACAACATCCTTAATAAAAATCAATTTGGCTTCAGGCCTAATCTTTCAACAGCAGATGCTATACCTGACATGTACGATAAAATTGTCTCTAAAATTGATAATAAACAAGTTGTTGTTGGTATATTTTGTGACATATCTAAAGCCTTTGATTGCTTAGACCATGAAAGGCTATTAGATAAGTTAAACAAATACGGTATTAGAGGTATACCACTCGATTGGTTACACACCTTCTTAAGTAACAGAACCCAATTTGTTTCTTTAAAATTTAAAAACAACAATTCATATCATAATGTTCAGTCAAATACTCTGGAAATTAACATCGGGGCGCCGCAAGGTACGGTTCTCGCTCCAATTCTGTTTATTCTCTACTTAAACGACTTACTTGATGTTGTCAACAATGATTCCTCTCTCATACAATATGCGGATGACACTTCGATGGTAATCACCGGTAACAATGTAATTGAAGTGAAACAAAAATGTGAGATTGGCATGGAGCTAATTGCACAGTGGTTCAATGAAAATAAACTTTATCTCAATGGGTCCGAAAACTACGTTTATTCATTTTAGGAACTACAAAAACATAAATGTTGTAAATTTAGACATTTATGTCAACGGTCAGCTAATGCAAAAATCACATAAAACGGTTTTTTTGGGTATCACAGTTGATGAATTCTCCCTATGGCGTCCTCATTGTGAAACACTCATTACCTCTGTGAATCGCTCTTGTTATTCTCTACGTTTTTTCAAAAATTACTTAGACGTATCACAACTACGTATGATTTATTTTGCTTTAATTGAATCTCGGTTACGGTACGGAATCTGTCTTTGGGGCACCTCGTCAGGGGCATCCCAAGTTTTTGCTGCTCAAAAGCGTGCAGTGAGATATATTTATAGAGTTAGCAATCAACACTCTTGCAAACAGTTATTTAAACAACTACAAATACTTACTTTACCTTGCCTTTATCTATTGGAATTATGTAAATATATTTATAAAAACAAACATAACTTTGTGACTAATGAAAGTTGTCATTCTTTTAATACAAGATCAAAAGATCAGTTCAGAATTCCATATGCCAAAACGCACATAGCTTCTAAAAATCCAAACGTTTTTGGTTTAAAAATTTTCAATTCCTTACCTAAGGAAATTTCTAGTATTCCTAAATACAATTCATTTAAATATAATTTAAAAGTCTATTTAATCGATAAGTGTTTTTACAACATTGATGAAGTTTTTGTGAAACCAATCTTTAACAATCATTCATGAAGAACTTCTCTGGCATCTCAGGTGAGATCCCCAACACAAAATACTGTAATTTTGTCATTTTATGTAACATTTTGATATTTTATATGTATATCTGTAACTGACGCTATCCATATGCATTTATGTATCACAGGATAAAAGAATGAAATAAATAAATATAAATATTTGCTTCCGCGCCCGAAATTTAAGATTTTTCATCATATTTTAGCTAAAAGAAAACATTGCAACAAGAAAATTGCTATTTCAAGTGTGTTAGGTATTCTAGAATCCAGCCCATGTAGCTTACAATATACAACGTATTCATCAAAAATAGGTAAAATCTGACTTTTTTTTTTTGTAAAAAATCATATAAATATTTGCTTCCGCGCCCTAATGTTATAATTTTTTATCATATTTTATCCACAGTATAGGTCCAAAAGCATGTTTATGAATGTTTTAACAAAAATATCTATTTCAAGAATAGGTAAAATCTGACTTCATTTTTGTAAAAAATCATATAAATATTTGCTTCCGCGCCCGAATTTTATGATTTTTCATCATAATTTAGGTAAAAAAAAACATAGCAACAAGAAATTTGCTATTTCAAGTGTGGTAAGTATTCTAGAATCCAGCCAATGAAGCTTACAATATACAACGTATACATCAAAAAGAGGTAAAATCTGACTTTATTTTTGTAAAAAATTATATAAATATTTGCTTCCGCGCCGAATTTTATAATTTTTCATCATATTTTATCTATAGTATAGGTGCAAAAGCATGTTTATGAATGTTTTAACAAAAAAATCCATTTCAAAAATAGGTAAAATCTGACATTATTTTTGTAAAAAATCATATAAATATTTGCTTCCGCGCCCGAATTTTATGATTTTTTATCATATTTTAGCTAAAAGAAAACATTGCAACAAGAAAATTGCTATTTCAAGTGTGTTAGGTATTCTAGAATCCAACCCATGTAGTTTACAATATACAACGTATTCATCAAATATAGGTAAAATCTGACTTTTTTTTTGTAAAAAAACATATAAATATTTGCTTCCGCGCCCGAATTTTATAATTTTTTATCATATTTTAACCACAGTATAGGTCCAAAAGCATGTTTATGAATGTTTTAACGAAAATATCCATTTCAAGAATTGGTAAAATCAGAATTTATTTTTGTAAAAAATCATATAAATATTTGCTTCCGCGCCCGAATTTTATGATTTTTCATTATAATTTAGGTAAAAGAAAACATTGCAACAAGAAAATTGCTATTTCAAGTGCGGTAGGTATAATAAAATCCAGCCAATGAAACTTACAATATACAACGAATTCATCAAAAATAGGTAAAATCTGACTTTATTATTGTAAAAAATTATATAAATATTTGCTTCCGCGCCCGAATTTTATAATTTTTCATCATATTTTATCCATAGTATAGGTCCAAAAGCAAGTTTATGAATGTTTTAACAAAAATATCCATTTCAAAAATAGGTAAAATCTGACTTTTTTTTTGAAAAAAACATAAATATTTGCTTCCGCGCAAGAATTTTATGATTTTTCATCATATTTTAGCTAAAAGAAATCATAGCAACAAGAAAATTGCTATTTCAAGTGTGTTAGGTATTCTGGAATCCAGCCCATGTAGCTTACTATATACAACGTATTCATCAAAAGTAGGTAAAATCTGGCTTTTTTTTTGTAAAAAATTATATAAATATTTGCTTCCGCACCCGAATGTTATAATTTTTCAACATATTTTATCCACAGTATAGGACCAAAACCATGTTTATGAATGTTTTAACAAAAATATTCATTTCAAAAATAGGTAAAATCTGACTTTATTTTTGTAAAAAATCATATAAATATTTGCTTCCGCGCCCGAATTTTATGATTTTTTATCATAATTTAGGTAAAAGAAAACATTGCAAAAAGAAAATTGCTATTTCAAGTGTGATAGGTATTATAGAATTCAGCCAATGAAACTTACAATATACAACGTATTCATCAAAAATAGGTAAAATCTGACTTTATTTTTGTAAAAAATGATACAAATATTTACTTCCGCGCCCGAATTTTATAATTTTTCATCATATTTTATCCATAGTATAGGTCCAAAAGCATGTTAATGAATGTTTTAACAAAAATATTCATTTCAAAAATAGGTAAAATATGACTTTATTTTTGTAAAAAATAATATAAATATTTGCTTCCGCGCCCGATTTTTATGATTTTTCATCATATTTTAGCTAAAAGAAAACATTACAACAAGAAAATTGCTATTGCAAGTGTGGTAGGTATTCTATAATCCAGCCCATGTAGCTTACAATATACAACGTATTCATCAAGAATACTGAAAACCTGACTTTATTTTTGTAAAAAATGATATAAATATTTGCTTCCGCGCCCGAATTTTATAATTTTTTATCATATTTTAGCTAAAAGAGAACATCGCAACAAGAAAATTGCTATTTCAAGTGTGGTAGGTATTCTAGAATCCAGCCAATGAAGCTTACAATATACAACGTATTCATCACAAATAGGTAAAATCTGACTTTATTTTTGTAAAAAATCTTATAACTATTTGCTTCCGCGCCCGAATTTTATAATTTTTTATCATATTTTATCCATAGTATAGGTCCAAAAGCATGTTTATGGATGATTTAACAAAAATATCCATTTCAAAAATAGGTAAAATCTGACTTTATCTTTGTAAAAAATCATATAAATATTTGCTTCCGCGCCCGAATTTTATAATTTTTTATCATATTTTAACTGTAGAAATGGTCCAAATCATGTTTAAGAATGATTTAACAAAAATATCCATTTCAAAAATAGGTAAAATCTGACTTTTTTTTTGTACAAAATTATATAAATATTTGCTTCCGCGACCGAATATTATAAATTTTTATCATATTTTATCCACAGTATAGGTCCAAAAGCATGTTTATGAATGTTTTAACAAAAATATCCATTTCAAGAATAGGTAAAATCTGACATTACTTTTGTAAAAAATTATATAAATATTTGCTTCCGCGCACGAATTTTATAATTTTTCATCATAATTTAGGTAAAAGAAAACATTGCAACAACAAAATTGCTATTTCAAGTGTGATAGGTATTCTAGAATGCAGCCAATGAAGCTTACAATATACAACGTATTCATCAAAAAGAGGTAAAATCTGACTTTATTTTTGTAAAAAATTATATAAATATTTGCTTCCGCGCCCGAATTTTATGATTTTTCAACATAATTTAGGTAAAAGAAAACATTGCAACAAAAAAATTGCTATTTCAAGTATGGTAGGTATTATAGAATCCAGCCAATGAAACTTACAATATACAACGTATTCATCAAAAATGGGTAAAATCTGACTTTATTTTTGTAAAAAATGATATAAATATTTGCTTCAGCGCCCGAATTTTATAATGTTTCATCATATTTTATCCATAGTATAGGTCCAAAAGCATGTTTATGAATGTTTTAACAAAAATATTCATTTCAAAAATAGGTAAAATCTGACTTTATTTTTGTAAAAAATAATATAAATATTTGCTTCCGCGCCCGATTTTTGTGATTTTTTATTATATTTTAGCTAAAAGAAAACATTGCAACAAGAAAATTTCTATTTCAAGTGTGGTAGGTATTCTATAATCCAGCCCATGTAGCTTACAATATACAACGTATTCATCAAGAATAGGTAAAACCAGACTTTAATTTTGTAAAATATTATATAAATATTTGCTTCCGCGCCCGAATTTTATAATTTTTCATTATATATTATCCGCAGTATAGGTCCAAAAGCATGTTTATGAATGTTTTAACAAAAATATCCATTTCAAAAATAGGTAAAATCGGACTTTATTTTTGTAAAAAATCATATAAATATTTGCTTCCGCGCCCGAATTTTATGATTTTTTATCATAATTTAGGTAAAAGAAAACATTGCAACAAGAATATTCCTTTTTCAAGTGTTAGGTATTCTAGAATCCAGCCTATGTAGCTTGCAATATACAACGTATTCATCAAAAATAGGTAAATTCTGACTTTTTTTTGTAAAAAATCATATAAATATTTGCTTCCGCGCCCGAATGTTATAATTTTTCATTATATTTTATCCACAGTATAGGTCCAAAAGCATGTATTTGAATGTTTTTAACAAAAATATCCATTTCAAGAATAGGTAAAATCTGACTTTATTTTTGTAAAAGAACATATAAATATTTGCTTCCGCGCCCGAATTTTATGATTTTTCACCATAATTTAGGTAAAAGAAAACATTGCAACAAGAAAATTGCTATTTCAAGTGTGGTAGGTATTCTAGAATCCAGCCAATGAAGCTTACAATATACAACGTATTCATCAAAAAGAGGTAAAATCTGACTTTATTTTTGTACAAAATTATATAAATATATGCTTCCGCGCCCGAATTTTATCATTTTATATCATATTTTATCCATAGTGTAGGTCCAAAAGCATGTTTATGAATGTTTTAACAAAAATATCCATTTCAAAAATATGTAAAATCTGACTTTTTTCTTGTAAAAAATCATATAAATATTTGCTTCCGCGCCCGAATTTTATGATTTTTCATCATATTTTAGCTAAAAGGAAACATTGCAACAAGAAAATTGCTATTTCAAGTGTGTTAGGTATTTTAGAATCCAGCCCATGTAGCTTACAATATATAACGTATTCATCAAAAATAGATAAAATCTGACTTTTTTTTTGTAAAAAATCATATAAATATTTGCTTCTGCGCCCGAATGTTATAATTTTTTATCATATTTTATCCACAGTATAGGTCCAAAAGAATGTTTATGAATGTTTTAACAAAAATATCCAATTCAAGAATAGGTAAAATCTGACTTTATTTTTGTAAAAAATCATATAAATATTTGATTTCGCGCCCGAATTTTATGATTTTTTATCATAATTTAGGTAAAAGAAAACATTGCAACAAGAAAATTGCTATTTCAAGTGTGCTAGAATCCAGCCCATGTAGCTTACAATATACAACGTATTCATCAAAAATAGGTAAAATCTGACTTTTTTTTGTAAAAAAATCATATAAATATTTGCTTCCGCGCCCTAATTTTATAAATTTTCATCATATTTTATCCACAGTATAGGTCCAAAAGCATGTTTATGAATGTTTTAATAAAAATATCCATTTCAAGAATAGGTAAAATCTGACTTTATTTTTATAAAAAATCATATAAATATTTGCTTCCGCGCCCGAATTTTATGATTTTTCTTTATAATTTAGGAAAAGAAAACATTGCAACTAGAAAATTGCTATTTCAAGTGTGGTAGGTATTCTTGAAACCAGCCAATGAAGCTCACAATATACAACGTATTCATCAAAAATAGCTAAAATCTGACTTAATTTTTGTAAAAAATTATATAAATATTTGCTTCCGCGCCCGAATTTTATAATTTTTTATCATATTTTATCCATAGTATAGGTTCAAAATCACGTTTATAAATGTTTTAACAAAAATATCCTTTTCAAAAATAGGTAAAATCTGACTTTTTTTTGAAAAAATCATATA
The DNA here is from genome assembly GCA_035578165.1 of Stenolophus ochropezus. Lineage (NCBI taxonomy): Eukaryota > Metazoa > Arthropoda > Insecta > Coleoptera > Carabidae > Stenolophus > Stenolophus ochropezus. Next base: position 32,982 of record JAQOWZ010000406.1, read on the forward strand.
AATATTTGCTTCCGCGACCGAATTTTATGATTTTTCATCATATTTTAGCTGAAAGAAAACAATGCTACAAGAAAATTTTTATTTCAAGTGTGTTAGGTATTTTAGAATCCAGCCCATGTAGCTTACAATATACAACGTATTCATCAAAAATAAATAAAATCTGACTTTTTTTTTTGTAAAAAATCATATAAGTATTTGCTTCCGCGCCCGAATGTTATTATTTTTCACCATATTTTATCCACTGTATAGGTCCAAAAGCATGTTTATGAATGTTTTAACAAAAATATCCTTTTCACGAATAGGTAAAATCTGACTTAATTTTTGAAAAAAATCATATAAATATTTGATTTCCGCGACCGAATTTTATGATTTTTCATTATATTTTAGCTAAAAGATAACATTGCAACAAGAAAATTGATATTTCAAGTTTGTTAGGTATTCTAGAATCCAGCCCATGTAGCTTACAATATACAACGTATTCATCAAAAATAGGTAAAATCTGACTTTTTTCTGTAAAAAATCATATAAATATTTGCTTCTGCGCCCGAATTTTATAATTTTTCATCATATTTTATCCACAGTATAGGTCCAAAAGCATGTTTATGAATGTTTTAACAAAAATATCCATTCCAAGAATAGGTAAAATCTGACTTTATTTTTGTAAAAAATCATATAAATATTTGCTTCTGCGCCCGAATTTTATGATTTTTCATCATAATTTAGGTAAAAGAAAACATTGCAACAAGAAAATTGCTATTTCAAGTGTGGTAGGTATTCTAGAATCCAGCCAATGAAGCTTACAATATACAACGTATTTATCAAAAATATGTAAAATCTGACTTTATTTTTGTAAGAAATTATATAAATATTTGCTTCCGCGCCTGAATTTTATAATTTTTCATCATATTTTATCCATAGTATAGGTCCAAAAGCATGTTTATTAATGTTTTAACAAAAATATCTATTCCAAATATAGGTAAAATCTGACTTTATTTTTGTAAAAATTCATATAAATATTTGCTTCTGCGCCCGAATTTTAAAATTTTTCTTTATATTTTATCCTAGGTCCAAAAGCATGTTTATGAATGTTTTAACAAAAATATCCTTTTCAAGAATAGGTAAAATCTGACTTAATTTTTGTAAAAAATCATATAAATATTTGATTTCCGCGCCCGAATTTTATGATTTTTCATCATAATTTAGGTAAAAGAAAACATTGCAACAAAAAATTGCTATTTCAATTGTGGTAGGTATTCTAGAGACCAGCCAATGAAGCTTACAATATACAACGTATTCATCAAAAAGAGGTAAAATCTGACTTTATTTTTGTAAAAAATTATATAAATATTTGCTTCCGCGTCCGAATTTTATCATTTTTCATCATATTTTATCCATAGTGTAGGTCCAAAAGCATGTTTATGAATGTTTTAACAAAAATATCCATTTAAAAAATATGTAAAATCTGACTTTTTTCTTGTAAAAAATCATATAAATATTTGCTTTCGCGCCCGAAGTTTATGATTTTTCATCATAATTTAGGTAAAAGAAAACATTGCAGCTAGAAAATTGCTATTTCAAGTGTGTTAGGTATTCTAGAATCCAGCCCATGTAGCTTACAATATACAACGTATTCATCAAAAATAGGTAAAATCTGACTTTTTTTTGTAAAAAATCATATAAATATTTGCTTCCGCGCCCGAATTTTATAATTTTTCATCATATTTTATCCACAGTATAGGTCTAAAAGCATGTTTATGAATGTTTTAACAAAAATATCCATTTTAAGTATAGGTAAAATCTGACTTTATTTTTGTAAAAAATCATATGAATATTTGCTTCCGCGCCCGAATTTTATGATTTTTCATCATATATTAGGTAAAAGAAAACATTGCAACAAGAAAATTGCTATTTCAAGTGTGGTAGGTATTCTAGAATCCAGCAAATGAAGCTTACAATATGCAACGTATTCATCAAAAATAAGTAAAATCTGACTTTTTTTTTGTAAAAAATCATATAAATATTTGCTTCCGCGCCTCAATTTTATAATTTTTCATCATATTTTAGCCACGTATAGGTCTAAAAGCATGTTTATGAATGTATTAACAAAAATATCCATTTCAAGAATATGTAAAATCTGACTATATTTTTGTAAAAATTCATATAAATATTTGCTTCCGCGCCCGAATTTTATGATTTTTCATCATAATTTAGGTAAAAGAAAACATTGCAACAAGAAAATTGCTATTTCAAGTGTGGTAGGTATTCTAAAATTCAGCTAATGAAGTTTACAATATACAACGTATTCATCAAAAATAGGTAAAATCTGACTTTATTTTTGTAAAAAATTATATAAATATTTGCTTCCGCGAGCGAATTTGATAATTTTTCGTCATATTTTATCAATAGTATGGGTCCAAAAGCATGTTTATGAACGTTTTAACAAAAATGTCCATTTCAAAAATAGGTAAAATCTGACTTTATTTTTTTAAAAAATCATATAAATATTTGCTTCCGCGCCCGGATTTTATGATTTTTCATCATACTTTAGCTAAAAGGAAACATTGCAACAAGAAAATTGCTATTTCAAGTGTGTTAGGTATTCTAGGATCCAGCCCATGTAGCTTACATTATACAACGTATTTATCAAAAATAGGTAAAATCTGACTTTTTTTTGTAAAAAATCATATAAATATTTGCTTCCGCGCCCGAATGTTATAATTTTTCATCATATTTTATCCGCAGTATAGGTCCAAAAGCATGTTTATGAATGTTTTAACAAAAATATCCATTTCAAGAATAGGTAAAATCTGACTTTATTTTTGTAAAAAATCATATAAATATTTGCTTCCGCGCCCGAATTATATGATTTTTCAACATAATTTAGGTAAAAGAAAACATTGCAACAAGAAAATTGCTATTTCAAGTGTGATAGGTATTCTAGAATCCAGCCAATGAAGCTTACAATATACAACGTATTCATCAAAAATAGGTAAAATCTGACTTTATTTTTGTAAAAAATTATATAAATATTTGCTTCCGCGCCCGAATTTTATAATTTTTCATCGTATTTTATCCATAGTATAGGTCCAAAAGCATGTTTATGAATGTTTTAACAAAAATATCCATTTCAAAAATATTTAAAATCTGACTTTACTTTTGTAAAAAATCATTTAAAATTTGCTTCCGCGCCCGAATTATATGATATTTCTTCATATTTTAGCTAAAAGAAAACATTGCAACAAGAAAACTGCTATTTCAAGTGTGTTAGGTATTCTAGAATCCAGCCCATGTAGCTTACAACATACAACGTATTCATCAAAAATAGGTAAAATCTGACTTTTTTTTGTAAAAACTCATATAAATATTTGCTTCCGCGCCCGAAGTTTATAATTTTTTATCATATTTTATCCACAGTATAGGTCCAAAAGCATGTTTATTAATGTTTTATCAAAAATATCCATTTCATGAAAAGGTAAAATCTGACTTTATTTTTGTAAAAAATTATATAAATATTTGCTTCCGCGCTAGAATTTTATGATTTTTCATCATATTATAGCTAAAAGAAAACATTGCAACAAGAAAATTGTATTTTCAAGTGTGTTAGGTATTCTAAAATCCACCCCATGTAGCTTACAATATACAACGTATTCATCAAAAATAGGTAAAATCTGACTTTTTTTTTGTAAAAAATTATATAAATATTTGTTTGCGCGCCCGAATTTTATAATTTTTCATCATATTTTATCCGCAGTATAGGTCCAAAAGCATGTTTATGAATGTTTTAACAAAAATATCCATTTCAAGAATAGTAAAAATCTGATTTTATTTTTGTAAAAAATCATATAAATATATGCTTCCGCGCCCGAATTTTATAATTTTTCATCATATTTTATCCGCAATATAGGTCCAAAAGCATGTTTATGAATGTTTTAATAATGTCAGATTTTTCCTATTCTTGAAATGGGTATTTATGTTAAAACATTCATAAAAATGCTTTTGGACCTATACTGCGGATAAAATATGATAAAAAATTTTAAAATTCGGGCGCGCAAACAAATATTTATATGATTTTTTACAAAAAAAAGTCAGATTTTACCTATTTTTGATGAATACGTTGTATATTGTAAGCTACAAGGGATGGATTCTAGAATACCTAACACACTTGAAATAGCAATTTACTTGTTGCAATGTTTTCTTTTAGCTAAAATATGATGAAAAATCATAAAATTCGGGCTCGGAAGCAAATATTTATATGATTTTTTACAAAAATATAGTCAGATTTTACATATTTTTGAAATGGATATTTTTGTTAAAACGTTCATAAACATGATTTTGGACCTATACTATGGATAAAATATGATGAAAAATTATAAAATTCGAGCGCGGAAACAAATATTTATATAATTTTTTACAAAAATAAAGTCAGATTTTACCTATTTTTGATGAATACGTTGTATATTGTAAGCTTCATTGGCTGGATTCTAGAATACCTATCACACTTGAAATAGCAATTTTTTTGTTGCAATGATTTCTTTTAGCTAAAATATGATGAAAAATCATAAAATTCGGGCGCGGAAGCAAATATTTATATGATTTTTTACAAAAATAAAGTCAGATTTTTCCTACTCTTGAAATGAATATTTTAGTAAAAACATTTATAAACATGCTTTTGGACCTATTTTGCGGATAAAATATGATGAAAAATTATAAAATTCGGGCGCGCAAACAAATATTTATATGATTTTTTACAAAAAAAAAGTCAGATTTTACCTATTTTTGATGAATACGTTGTATATTGTAAGCTACATGGGCTGGATTCTAGAATACCTAACACACTTGAAATAGCAATTTTCTTGTTGCAATGTTTTCTTTTAGCTAAAATATGATGAAAAATCATAAAATTGGGCTCGGAAGCAAATATTTATATGATTTTTTACAAAAATAAAGTCAGATTTTACATATTTTTGAAATGGATATTTTTGTTAAAACGTTCATAAACATGCTTTTAGACCTATACTGCGGATAAAATATGATGAAAAATTATAAAATTCGGGCGCGCAAACAAATATTTATATGATTTTTTACAAAAAAGTCAGATTTTACCTATTTTTGATGAATACGTTGTATATTGTAACCTACATGGGCTGGATTCTAGAATACCTAACACACTTGAAATAGCAATTTTCTTGTTGCAATGTTGTCTTTTAGCTAAAATATGATGAAAAATCATAAAATTTAGGCTCGGAAGCAAATATTTATATGATTTTTTACAAAAATAAAGTCAGATTTTACATATTTTTGAAATGGATATTTTTGTTAAAACGTTCATAAACATGATTTTGGACCTATTCTATGGATAAAATATGATGAAAAATTATAAAATTCGAGCGCGGAAACAAATATTTATATAATTTTTTACAAAAATAAAGTCAGATTTTACCTATTTTTGATGAATACGTTGTATATTGTAAGCTTCATTGGCTGGATTCTAGAATACCTACCACACTTGAAATAGCAATTTTCATGTTGCAATGTTTTCTTTTAGCTAAAATATGATGAAAAATCATAAAATTCGGGCTCGGAAGCAAATATTTATAAGATTTTTTACAAAAATAAAGTCAGATTTTACATATTTTTGAAATAGATATTTTTGTTAAAACGTTCATAAACATGCTTTTGACCTATACTGCGGATAAAATATGATAAAAAATTACAAAATTCGGGCGCGCAAACTAATATTTATATGATTTTTTACAAAAAAAAAGTCAGAATTTAACTATTTTTGATGAATACGTTGTATATTGTAAGCTACATGGGCTGGATTCTAGAATACCTACCACACTTGAAATAGCAATTTTTTTGTTGCAATGATTTCTTTTAGCTAAAATATGATGAAAAATCATAAAATTCGGGCGTGGAAGCAAATATTTATATGATTTTTTACAAAAATAAAGTCAGATTATTCCTATTCTTGAAATGGATATTTATGTTAAAACATTCATAAACATGCTTTTGGACCTATACTGCGGATAAAATATGTTGAAAAATTATAAAATTCGGGCGCGCAAACAAATATTTATATGATTTTTTACAAAAAAAAGTCAGCTTTTACCTATTTTTGATGAATACGTTGTATATTGTAAGCTTCATTGGCTGGATTCTAGAATACCTATCACACTTGAAATAGAAATTTTCTTGTTGTAATGTTTTCTTTTAGCTAAAATATGATGAAAAATCATAAAATTCGGGCGCGGAAGCAAATATTTATATGATTTTTTACAAAAATAAAGTCAGATTTTTCCTATTCTTGAAATGGATATTTATGTTAAAACATTCATAAACATGCTTTTGGACCTATACTGCGGATAAAATATGATGAAAAATTATAAAATTCTGGCGCGCAAACAAATATTTATATGATTTTTTACAAAAAAAAAGTCAGATTTTACCTATTTTTGATGAATACGTTGTATATTGTAAGCTTCATTGGCTGGATTCTAGAATACCTAACACACTTGAAATAGCAATTTTCTTGTTGCAATGTTTTCTTTTAGCTAAAATATGATGAAAAATCATAAAATTCGGGCTCGGAAGCAAATATTTATAAGATTTTTTACAAAAATAAAGTCAGATTTTTCCTACTCTTGAAATGGATATTTTTGTTAAACATTTATAAACATGCTTTTGGACCTATATTGCGGATAAAATATGATGAAAAATTATAAAATTCGGGCGCGAAAACAAATATTTATATGATTTTTTACAAAAAAAAAAGTCAGATTTTACCTATTTTTGATGAATACGTTGTATATTGTAAGCTACATGGGCTGGATTCTAGAATACCTTCCACACTTGAAATAGCAATTTTCTTGTTGCAATGTTTTCTTTTAGCTAAAATATGATGAAAAATCATAAAATTCGGGCTCGGAAGCAAATATTTATATGATTTTTTACAAAAATAAAGTCAGATTTTCATATTTTTGATATGGATATTTTTGTTAAAACGTTCATAAACATGATTTTGGACCTATACTATGGATAAAATATGACGAAAAATTATAAAATTCGAGCGCGGAAACAAATATTTACATAATTTTTTACAAAAATAAAGTCAGATTTTACCTATTTTTGATGAATACGTTGTATATTGTAAGCTTCATTGGCTGGATTCTAGAATACCTATCACACTTGAAATAGCAATTTTCTTGTTGAAATGTTTTCTTTTAGCTAAAATATGATGAAAAATCATAAAATTCGGGCGCGGAAGCAAATATTTATATGATTTTTTACAAAAATAAAGTCAGATTTTTCCTACTCTTGAAATGGATATTTTTGTAAAAACATTTATAAACATGCTTTTGGACCTATATTGCGGATAAAATATGATGAAAAATTATAAAATTCTGGCGCGCAAACAAATATTTATATGATTTTTTACAAAAAAAAAGTCAGATTTTACCTATTTTTGATGAATACTTTGTATATTGTAAGCTACATGGGCTGGATTCTAGAATACCGAACACACTTGAAATAGCAATTTTCTTGTTGCAATGTTCTCTTTTAGCTAAAATATGATGAAAAATCATAAAATTCGGGCTCGGAAGCAAATATTTATATGATTTTTTACAAAAATAAAGTCAGATTTTACATATTTTTTAAATGGATATTTTTGTTAAAACGTTCATAAACATGATTTTGGACCTATTCTATGGATAAAATATGATGAAAAATTATAAAATTCGAGCGCGGAAACAAATATTTATATAATTTTTTACAAAAATAAAGTCAGAATTTACCTATTTTTGATGAATACGTTGTATATTGTAATCTTCATTGGCTGGATTCTAGAATACCTACCACACTTGAAATAGCAATTTTCTTGTTGCAATGTTTTCTTTTAGCTAAAATATGATAAAAAATCATAAAATTCGGGCGCGGAAGCAAATATTTATATGATTTTTTACAAAAATAAAGTCAGATTTTTCCTACTCTTGAAATGGATATTTTTGTTAAAACATTTATAAACATGCTTTTGGACCTATATTGCGGATAAAATATGATGAAAAATTATAAAATTTGGGCGCGCAAACAAATATTTATATGATTTTTTTCAAAAAAAAATTCAGATTTTACCTATTTTTGATGAATACGTTGTATATTGTAAGCTACATGGGCTGGATTCTAGAATACCTACCACACTTGAAATAGTAATTTTCTTGTTGCAATGTTTTCTTTTAGCTAAAATATAATGAAAAATCATAAAATTCGGGCTCGGAAGCAAATATTTATATGATTTTTTACAAAAATAAAGTCAGATTTTACATATTTTTGAAATGGATATTTTTGTTAAAACGTTCATAAACATGATTTTGGACCTATACTATGGATAAAATATGATGAAAAATTATAAAATTCGAGCGCGGAAACAAATATTTATATAATTTTTTTACAAAAATAAAGTCAGATTTTACCTATTTTTGATGAATACGTTGTATATTGTAATCTTCATTGGCTGGATTCTAGAATACCTACCACACTTGAAATAGCAATTTTCTTGTTGCAATGTTTTCTTTTAGCTAAAATATGATGAAAAATCATAAAATTCGGGCGCGGAAGCAAATATTTATATGATTTTTTACAAAAATAATGTCAGATTTTTCCTATTCTTGAAATGGATATTTATGTTAAAACATTCATAAACATGCTTTTGCACCTATACTGCGGATAAAATATGATGAAAAATTATAAAATTCGGGCACGCAAACAAGTATTTATAAGATTTTTTACAAAAAAAAAGTCAGATTTTACCTATTTTTGATGAATACGTTGTATATTGTAAGCTACATGGGCTGGATTCTAGAATACCTAACACACTTGAAATAGCAATTTTCTTGTTGCAATGTTTTCTTTTAGCTAAAATATGATGAAAAATCATAAAATTCGGGCTCGGAAGCAAATATTTATATGATTTTTTACAAAAATAAAGTCAGATTTTACATATTTTTAATATGGATATTTTTGTTAAAACGTTCATAAACATGATTTTGGACCTATACTATGAATAAAATATGATGAAAAATTATAAAATTCGAGCGCGGAAACAAATATTTATATAACTTTTTACAAAAATAAAGTCAGATTTTACCTATTTTTGATGAATACGTTGTATATTGTAAGCTTCATTGGCTGGATTCTAGATTCTTACCACACTTGAAATAGCAATTTTCTTGTTGCAATGTTTTCTTTTAGCTAAAATATGATGAAAAATCATAAAATTCGGGCGCTGAAGCAAATATTTATATGATTTTTTACAAAAATAAAGTCATATTTTTCCTACTCTTGAAATGGATATTTTTGTTAAAACATTTATAAACATGCTTTTAGACCTATATTGCGGATAAAATATGATGAAAAATTATAAAATTCGGGCACGCAAACAAATATTTATATGATTTTTTACAAAAAAAAAGTCAGATTTTACCTATTTTTGATGAATACGTTGTTTATTGTAAGCTACATGGGCTGGATTCTAGAACACCTAACACACTTGAAATAGTAATTTTCTTGTTGCAATGTTTTCTTTTAGCTAAAATATGATGAAAAATCATAAAATTCGGGCTCGGAAGCAAATATTTATATGATTTTTTACAAAAATAAAGTCAGATTTTACATATTTTTGAAATGGATTTTTTTGTTAAAACGTTCATAAACATGATTTTGGACCTATACTATGGATAGAATATGATGAAAAATTATAAAATTCGAGCGCGTAAACAAATATTTATATAATTTTTTTACAAAAATAAAGTCAGATTTTACCTATTTTTGATGAATACGTTGTATATTGTAAGCTTCATTGGCTGGATTCTAGAATACCTACCACACTTGAAATAGCAATTTTCTTGTTGCAATGTTTTCTTTTAGCTAAAATATGATGAAAAATCATAAAATTCGGGCTCGGAAGCAAATATTTATATGATTTTTTACAAAAATAAAGTCAGATTTTATATATTTTTGAAATGGATATTTTTGTTAAAACGTTCATAAACATGCTTTTGCACCTATACTGCGGATAAAATATGATGAAAAATTATAAAATTTGGGCGCGCAAACAAATATTTATATGATTTTTTACAAAAAAAAAGTCAGATTTTACCTATTTTTGATAAATACGTTGTATATTGTAAGCTACATGGGCTGGATTCTAGAATACCTAACACACTTGAAATAGCAATTTTCTTGTTGCAATATTTTCTTTTAGCTAAAATATGATGAAAAATCATAAAATTCGGGCTCGGAAGCAAAAATTTATATGAATTTTTACAAAAATGAAGTCAGATTTTACGTATTTTTGAAATGGATATTTCTGTTAAAACGTTCATAAACATGATTTTGGACCTATACTATGGATAAAATATGATGAAAAATTATAAAATTCGAGCGCGGAAACAAATTTTTATATAATTTTTTTACAAAAATAAAAAAGATTTTACCTATTTTTGATGAATACGTTGTATATTGTAAGCTTCATTGGCTGGATTCTAGAATACCTACCACACTTGAAATAGCAATTTTCTTATTTCAATGTTTTCTTTTAGCTAAAATATGATGAAAAATCATAAAATTCGGGCGCGGAAGCAAATATTTATATGACTTTTTACAAAAATAAAGTCAGATTTTTCCTACTCTTGAAATGGATATTTTTGTTAAAACATTTATAAACATGCTTTTGGACCTATATTGCGGATAAAATATGATGAAAAATTATAAAATTTGGGCGCGCAAACAAATATTTATATGATTTTTTACAAAAAAAAAGTCAGATTTTACCTATTTTTGATAAATACGTTGTATATTGTAAGCTACATGGGCTGGATTCTAGAATACCTAACACACTTGAAATAGCAATTTTCTTGTTGCAATGTTTTCTTTTAGCTAAAATATGATGAAAAATCATAAAATTCGGGCTCGGAAGCAAATATTTATATGATTTTTTACAAAAATAAAGTCAGATTTTACATATTTTTGAAATGGATATTTTTGTTAAAACGTTCATAAACATGATTTTGGACCTATACTATGGATAAAATATGATGAAAAATTATAAAATTCGAGCGCGGAAACAAATATTTATATAATTTTTTTACAAAAATAAAGTCAGATTTTACCTATTTTTGATGAATACGTTGTATATTGTAAGCTACATGGGCTGGATTCTAGAATACCTACCACACTTGAAATAGCAATTTTCTTGTTGCAATGTTTTCTTTTAGCTAAAATATGATGAAAAATCATAAAATTCGGGCGCGGAAGCAAATATTTATATGATTTTTTACAAAAATAATGTCAGATTTTTCCTATTCTTGAAATGGATACTTATGTTAAAACATTCATAAACATGCTTTTGCACCTATACTGCGGATAAAATATGATGAAAAATTATAAAATTCGGGCGCGCAAACAAGTATTTATAAGATTTTTTACAAAAAAAAAGTCAGATTTTACCTATTTTTGATGAATACGTTGTATATTGTAAGCTACATGGGCTGGATTCTAGAATACCTAACACACTTGAAATAGCAATTTTCTTGTTGCAATGTTTTCTTTTAGCTAAAATATGATGAAAAATCATAAAATTCGGGCTCGGAAGCACATATTTATATGATTTTTTACAAAAATAAAGTCAGATTTTACATATTTTTAATATGGATATTTTTGTTAAAACGTTCATAAACATGATTTTGGACCTATACTATGGATAAAATATGATGAAAAATTATAAAATTCGAGCGCGGAAACAAATATTTATATAACTTTTTACAAAAATAAAGTCAGATTTTACCTATTTTTGATGAATACGTTGTATATTGTAAGCTTCATTGGCTGGATTCTAGAATACCTACCACACTTGAAATAGCAATTTTCTTGTTGCAATGTTT
>JAQOWZ010000407.1:0-44719 GCA_035578165.1 Stenolophus ochropezus
ACGCGCTATCTCAGAGTGACTTTTTTTTGTAAAAAATCATATAAATATTTGTTTGCGCGCCCGAATTTTATAATTTTTCATAATATTTTATCCGCAGTATAGGTCCAAATGCATGTTTATAAACGTTTTAACAAAAATATCCATTTGAAAAATATGTAAAATCTGACATTATTTTTGTAAAAAATCATATAAATATTTGCTTCCGAGCCCGAATTTTATGATTTTACATCATATTTTAGCTAAAAGAAAACATTGCAACAAGAAAATTGCTATTTCAAGTGTGTTAGGTATTCTAGAATCCAGCCCATGTAGCTTACAATATACAAGGTATTCATCAAAAATAGGTAAAATCTGACTTTTTTTTTGTAAAAAATCATATAAATATTTGTTTGCGCGCCCGAATTTTATAATTTTTCATAATATTTGATCCGCAGTATAGGTCCAAATGCATATTTATAAACGTTTTAACAAAAATATCCATTTGAAAAATATGTAAAATCTGACATTATTTTTGTAAAAAATCATATAAATATTTGCTTCCGAGCCCGAATTTTATGATTTTACATCATATTTTAGCTAAAAGAAAACATTGCAACAAGAAAATTGCTATTTCAAGTGTGTTAGGTATTCTAGAATCCAGCCCATGTAGCTTACAATATACAAGGTATTCATCAAAAATAGGTAAAATCTGACTTTTTTTTTGTAAAAAATCATATAAATATTTGTTTGCGCGCCCGAATTTTATAATTTTTTATCATATTTTATCCGCAATATAGGTCCAAAAGCATGTTTATAAATGTTTTAACAAAAATATCCATTTCAAAAATATGTAAAATCTGACTTTATTTTTGTAAAAAATCATATAAATATTTGCTTCCGCGCCCGAATTTTATGATTTTTCATCATATTTTAGCTAAAAGAAAACATTGCAACAAGAAAATTGCTATTTCAAGTGTGTTAGGTATTCTAGAATCCAGCCCATGTAGCTTACAATATACAACGTATTCATCAAAAATAGGTAAAATCTGACTTTTTTTTGTAAAAAATCATATAAATATTTGTTTGCGCGCCCGAATTTTATAATTTTTCATAATATTTTATCCGCAGTATAGGTCCAAATGCATGTTTATAAACGTTTTAACATAAAAATCCATTTCAAGAGTAGGAAAAATCTGACTTTATTTTTGTAAAAAATCATATAAATATTTGCTTCCGCGCCCGAATTTTATGATTTTTCATCATATTTTAGCTAAAAGAAAACATTGCAACAAGAAAATTGCTATTTCAAGTGTGGTAGGTATTCTAGAATCCAGCCAATGAAGCTTACAATATACAAACGTATTCATCAAAAATAGGTAAAATCTGACTTTATTTTTGTAAAAAATTATATAAATATTTGTTTTGCGCGCCCGAAATTTATAATTTTTCATAATATTTTATCCGCAGTATAGGTCCAAATGCATGTTTATAAACGTTTTAACAAAAATATCCATTTGAATAATATGTAAAATCTGACTTTATTTTTGTAAAAAATCATATAAATATTTGCTTCCGAGCCCGAATTTTATGATTTTTCATCATATTTTAGCTAAAAGAAAACATTGCAACAAGAAAATTGCTATTTCAAGTGTGGTAGGTATTCTAGAATCCAGCTCATGTAGCTTACAATATACAACGTATTCATCAATAATAGGAAAAATCTGACTTTTTTTTGTAAAAAATCATATAAATATTTGTTTGCGCGCCCGAATTTTATAATTTTTCATCATATTTTATCCGCAGTATAGGTCCAAACGCATGTTTATAAACATTTTAATAAAAATATCCATTTGAAAAATATGTAAAATCTGACATTATTTTTGTAAAAAATCATATAAATATTTGCTTCCGAGCCCGAATTTTATGATTTTTTCATCATATTTTAGCTAAAAGAAAACATTGCAACAAGAAAATTGCTATTTCAAGTGTGTTCGGTATTCTAGAATACAGCCCATGTAGCTTACAATATACAACGTATTCATCAAAAATAGGTAAAATCTGAATTTTTTTTTTGTAAAGAATCATATAAATATTTGTTTGCGCGCCCGAATTTTATAATTTTTTATCATATTTTATCCGCAATATAGGTCCAAAAGCATGTTTATAAATGTTTTAACAAAAATATCCATTTCAAAAATATGTAAAATCTGACTTTATTTTTGTAAAAAATCATATAAATATTTGCTTCCGAGTCCGAATTTTATGATTTTTTCATCATATTTTAGCTAAAAGAAAACATTGCAACAAAAAAATTGCTATTTCAAGTGTGGTAGGTATTCTAGAATCCAGCCAATGAAGCTTACAATATACAACGTATTCATCAAAAATAGGTAAAATCTGACATTATTTTTGTAAAAAATTATATAAATATTTGTTTCCGCGCTCGAATTTTATAATTTTCAATCATATTTTATCCATAGTATAGGTCCAAAATCATGTTTATGAACGTTTTTAACAAAAATATCCATTCAAAAATAAGTAAAATCTGACTTTATTTTTGTAAAAAATCATATAAATATTTGCTTCCGAGCCCGAATTTTATGATTTTTCATCATATTTTAGCTAAAAGAAAACATTGCAACAAGAAAATTGCTATTTCAAGTGTGTTAGGTATTCTAGAATCCAGCCAATGTAGCTTACAATATACAACGTATTCATCAAAAATAGGTAAAATCTGACTTTTTTTTTGTAAAAAATCATATAAATATTTGTTTACGCGCCCGAATTTTATAATTTGTCATCATATTTTATCGCAGTATAGGTCCAAAAGCATGTTTATGAATGTTTTAACAAAAATATCCATTTCAAGAGTAGGAAAAATCTGACTTTATTTTTGTAAAAAAATCATATAAATATTTGCTACCGCGCCCGAATTTTATGATTTTTCATCATATTTTAGCTAAAAGAAAACATTGCAACAAGAAAATTGCTATTTCAAGTGTGGTAGATATTCTAGAATCCAGCCAATGAAGCTTACAATATACAACCTATTCATCAAAAATAGGTAAAATCTGACTTTATTTTTGTAAAAAATTATATAAATATATGTTTCAGCACTCGAATTTTATAAATTTTCATCATATTTTATCCATAGTATAGGTCCAAATTCATGTTTATGAACGTTTTAACAAAAATATCCATTTTAAAAATATGTAAAATCTGACTTTATTTTTGTAAAAAATCATATAAATATTTGCTTCCGAGCCCGAATTTTATGATTTTTCATCATATTTTAGCTAAAAGAAAACATTGCAACAAGAAAATTGCTATTTCAAGTGTGGTAGGTATTCTAGAATCCAGCCAATGTAGCTTACAATATACAACGTATTCATCAAAAATAGGAAAAATCTGACTTTTTTTTGTAAAAAATCATATAAAAATTTGTTTGCGCGCCCGAATTTTATAATTTTTCATCATATTTTATCCGCAGTATAGGTCCAAATGCATGTTTATAAACGTTTTAACAAAAATATCCATTTGAAAAATATGTAAAATCTGACATTATTTTTGTAAAAAATCATATAAATATTTGCTTCCGAGCCCGAATTTTATGCTTTTTCAAAATATTTTAGCTAAAAGAAAACATTGCAACAAGAAAATTGCTATTTCAAGTGTGTTAGGTATTCTAGAATCCAGCCCATGTAGCTTACAATATACAACGTATTCATCAAAAATAGGTAAAATCTGACTTTTTTTTTTGTAAAAAATCATATAAATATTTGTTTGCGCGCCCGAATTTTATAATTTTTTTATCATATTTTATCCGCAATATAGGTCCAAAAGCATGTTTATAAATGTTTTAACAAAAATATCCATTTCAAAAATATGTAAAATCTGACTTTATTTTTGTAAAAAATCATATAAATATTTGCTTCCGAGTCCGAATTTTATGATTTTTCATCATATTTTAGCTAAAAGAAAACATTGCAACAAAAAAATTGCTATTTCAAGTGTGGTAGGTATTCTAGAATCCAGCCCATGTAGCTTACAATATACAACGTATTCATCAAAAATAGGTAAAATCTGACTTTTTTTTGTAAAAAATCATATAAATATTTGTTTGCGCGCCCGAATTTTATAATTTTTCATAATATTTTATCCGCAGTATAGGTCCAAATGCATGTTTATAAACGTTTTAACATAAAAATCCATTTCAAGAGTAGGAAAAATCTGACTTTATTTTTGTAAAAAATCATATAAAAATTTGCTTCCGCGCCCGAAATTTTATGATTTTTCATCATATTTTAGCTAAAAGAAAACATTACGCGCTATCTCAGAGTATTTCAAGTGTGGTAGGTATTCTAGAATCCAGCCAATGAAGCTTACAATATACAACGTATTCATCAAAAATAGGTAAAATCTGACTTTATTTTTGTAAAAAATTATATAAATATTTGTTTGCGCGCCCGAATTTTATAATTTTTCATAATATTTTATCCGCAGTATAGGTCCAAATGCATGTTTATAAACGTTTTAACAAAAATATCCATTTGAAAAATATGTAAAATCTGACTTTATTTTTGTAAAAAATCATATAAATATTTGCTTCCGAGCCCGAATTTTATGATTTTTCATCATATTTTAGCTAAAAGAAAACATTGCAACAAGAAAATTGCTATTTCAAGTGTGGTAGGTATTCTAGAATCCAGCTCATGTAGCTTACAATATACAACGTATTCATCAATAATAGGAAAAATCTGACTTTTTTTTGTAAAAAATCATATAAATATTTGTTTGCGCGCCCGAATTTTATAATTTTTCATCATATTTTATCCGCAGTATAGGTCCAAACGCATGTTTATAAACATTTTAATAAAAATATCCATTTGAAAAATATATAAAATCTGACATTATTTTTGTAAAAAATCATATAAATATTTGCTTCCGAGCCCGAATTTTATGATTTTTCATCATATTTTAGCTAAAAGAAAACATTGCAACAAGAAAATTGCTATTTCAAGTGTGTTCGGTATTCTAGAATACAGCCCATGTAGCTTACAATATACAACGTATTCATCAAAAATAGGTAAAATCTGACTTTTTTTTTTGTAAAAAATCATATAAATATTTGTTTGCGCGCCCGAATTTTATAATTTTTTATCATATTTTATCCGCAATATAGGTCCAAAAGCATGTTTATAAATGTTTTAACAAAAATATCCATTTCAAAAATATGTAAAATCTGACTTTATTTTTGTAAAAAATCATATAAATATTTGCTTCCGAGTCCGAATTTTATGATTTTTCATCATATTTTAGCTAAAAGAAAACATTGCAACAAGAAAATTGCTATTTCAATTGTGGTAGGTATTCTAGAATCCAGCTCATGTAGCTTACAATATACAACGTATTCATCAATAATAGGAAAAATCTGACTTTTTTTTGTAAAAAATTATATAAATATTTGTTTCCGCGCTCGAATTTTATAATTTTCAATCATATTTTATCCATAGTATAGGTCCAAAATCATGTTTATGAACGTTTTAACAAAAATATCCATTTCAAAAATATGTAAAATCTGACTTTATTTTTGTAAAAAATCATATAAATATTTGCTTCCGAGTCCGAATTTTATGATTTTTCATCATATTTTAGCTAAAAGAAAACATTGCAACAAGAAAATTGCTATTTCAAGTGTGTTAGGTATTCTAGAATCCAGCCAATGTAGCTTACAATATACAACGTATTCATCAAAAATAGGTAAAATCTGACTTTTTTTTTGTAAAAATTCATATAAATA
Source organism: Stenolophus ochropezus (assembly GCA_035578165.1). Taxonomy (NCBI): domain Eukaryota; kingdom Metazoa; phylum Arthropoda; class Insecta; order Coleoptera; family Carabidae; genus Stenolophus; species Stenolophus ochropezus. The sequence goes on from JAQOWZ010000407.1 coordinate 5,780, forward strand.
TTTGTTTACGCGCCCGAATTTTATAATTTGTCATCATATTTTATCCGCAGTATAGGTCCAAAAGCATGTTTATGAATGTTTTAACAAAAATATCCATTTCAAGAGTAGGAAAAATCTGACTTTATTTTTGTAAAAAATCATATAAATATTTGCTACCGCGCCCGAATTTTATGATTTTTCATCATATTTTAGCTAAAAGAAAACATTGCAACAAGAAAATTGCTATTTCAAGTGTGGTAGGTATTCTAGAATCCAGCCAATGAAGCTTACAATATACAACGTATTCATCAAAAATAGGTAAAATCTGACTTTATTTTTGTAAAAAATTATATAAATATATGTTTCCGCACTCGAATTTTATAAATTTTCATCATATTTTATCCATAGTATAGGTCCAAATTCATGTTTATGAACGTTTTAACAAAAATATCCATTTTAAAAATATGTAAAATCTGACTTTATTTTTGTAAAAAATCATATAAATATTTGCTTCCGAGCCCGAATTTTATGATTTTTCATCATATTTTAGCTAAAAGAAAACATTGCAACAAGAAAATTGCTATTTCAAGTGTGTTAGGTATTCTAGAATCCAGCCCATGTAGCTTACAATATACAACGTATTCATCAAAAATAGGTAAAATCTGACTTTTTTTTTTGTAAAAAATCATATAAATATTTGTTTGCGCGCCCGAATTTTATAATTTTTTATCATATTTTATCCGCAATATAGGTCCAAAAGCATGTTTATAAATGTTTTAACAAAAATATCCATTTCAAAAATATGTAAAATCTGACTTTATTTTTGTAAAAAATCATATAAATATTTGCTTCCGAGTCCGAATTTTATGATTTTTCATCATATTTTAGCTAAAAGAAAACATTGCAACAAAAAAATTGCTATTTCAAGTGTGGTAGGTATTTTAGAATCCAGCCAATGAAGCTTACAATATACAACGTATTCATCAAAAATAGGTAAAATCTGACTTTATTTTTGTAAAAAATTATATAAATATTTGTTTCCGCGCTCGAATTTTATAATTTTCAATCATATTTTATCCATAGTACAGGTAAAAAATCATGTTTATGAACGTTTTAACAAAAATATCCATTTCAAAAATAAGTAAAATCTGACTTTATTTTTGTAAAAAATCATATAAATATTTGCTTCCGAGCCCGAATTTTATGATTTTTCATCATATTTTAGCTAAAAGTAAACATTGCAACAAGAAAATTGCTATTTCAAGTGTGTTAGGTATTCTAGAATCCAGCCAATGTAGCTTACAATATACAACGTATTCATCAAAAATAGGAAAAATCTGACTTTTTTTGTAAAAAATCATATAAATATTTGTTTGCGCGCCCGAATTTTATAATTTTTCATCATATTTTAACTGCAGTATAGGTCCAAATGCATGTTTTTAAACGTTTTAACAAAAATATCCATTTGAAAAATATGTAAAATCTGACATTATTTTTGTAAAAAATCATATAAATATTTGCTTCCGAGCCCGAATTTTATGATTTTTCATCATATTTTAGCTAAAAGAAAACATTGCAACAAGAAAATTGCTATTTCAAGTGTGTTAGGTATTCTAGAATCCAGCCCATGTAGCTTACAATATACAACGTATTCATCAAAAATAGGTAAAATCTGACTTTTTTTGTAAAAAATCATATAAATATTTGTTTGCGCGCCCGAATTTTATAATTTTTTATCATATTTTATCCGCAATATAGGTCCAAAAGCATGTTTATAAATGTTTTAACAAAAATATCCATTTCAAAAATATGTAAAATCTGACTTTATTTTTGTAAAAAATCATATAAATATTTGCTTCCGAGTCCGAATTTTATGATTTTTCATCATATTTTAGCTAAAAGAAAACATTGCAACAAGAAAATTGCTATTTCAAGTGTGTTAGGTATTCTAGAATCCAGCCAAAGTAGCTTACAATATACAACGTATTCATCAAAAATAGGTAAAATCTGACTTTTTTTTTTGTAAAAAATCATATAAATATTTGTTTGCGCGCCCGAATTTTATAATTTATCATCATATTTTATCCGCAGTATAGGTCCAAAAGCATGTTTATGAATGTTTTAACATAAATATCCATTTCAAAAATAGGAAAAATCTGACTTTATTTTTGTAAAAAATCATATAAATATTTGCTTCCGCGCCCGAATTTTATGATTTTTCATCATATTTTAGCTAAAAGAAAACATTGCAACAAGAAAATTGCTATTTCAAGTGTGGTAGGTATTCTAGAATCCAACCAATGAAGCTTACAATATACAACGTATTCATCAAAAATAGGTAAAATCTGACTTTATTTTTGTAAAAAATTATATAAATATTTGTTTCCGCACTCGAATTTTATAAATTTTCATCATATTTTATCCATAGTATAGGTCCAAATTCATGTTTATGAACGTTTTAACAAAAATAACCATTTTAAAAATATGTAAAATCTGACTTTATTTTTGTAAAAAATCATATAAATATTTGCTTCCGAGCCCGAATTTTATGATTTTTCATCATATTTTAGCTAAAAGAAAACATTGCAACAAGAAAATTGCTATTTCAAGTGTGTTAGGTATTCTAGAATCCAGCCCATGTAGCTTACAATATACAACGTATTCATCAAAAATAGGTAAAATCTGACTTTTTTTTTGTAAAAAATCATATAAATATTTGTTTGCGCGCCCGAATTTTATAATTTTTCATCATATTTTATCCGCAGTATAGGTCCAAATGCATGTTTATAAACGTTTTAACAAAAATATCCATTTGAAAAATATGTAAAATCTGACATTATTTTTGTAAAAAATCATATAAATATTTGCTTCCGAGCCCGAATTTTATGATTTTTCATCATATTTTAGCTAAAAGAAAACATTGCAACAAGAAAATTGCTATTTCAAGTGTAACCGGTACGGTCGCCTAACACGAAATCTAGTACCTGACATATAAGGGTTTTAATTTATGAGTTTTACTTGCCTCAAAAGTAATCCACGAATTATATTAATGAACAACTTTTACACGAAACAAGGGTAACGATAGTCGCTGCCACCACTATCACTTTATTTATTTATTTAAAAGTCTGCCGTGATAGAAGCAGACAAGGGAATGATAATAATGATAACAGACGCGGTTTACTACAATTATGGTCAAATTGGTGCAGGGTAATAATTTTAGAATAATAGAGTTTTACCTACGCGTTGTGCTACCACGTCACAAAGACAGGGGTTGGAATAGGATGGGCTGAATCAAACACGATATTCCATCAATAACAAAATTATATAAATTTTAATAATCAACCGCGATCAAAACATTTATATAATTCAAATAACTACAACGCGTAACTTGATTCTATATAAACTCTAAATTCTTACTTTTCTATTCACAAACAATTTTGAAAACCTTTTTACATCGATCTACAAGTCAATAATAATTCACACAGAATATATAAAACTACTTACAAATTTACATCACGATGAGAGAGCCTTTACACACAGTAAAACAACTAATTGGTTATTTCACTAAGAAATACCAAGGTATATCTGACATTCAGTCAAGACATCCACAACAATCGACGAGTACAACAAGAGAGAGAGATTTCGAACTTCTAAACACTATTTAACAGTAAAAATCCAGAAGTTCTCAACCTATGTTTATCCGGCTCTTCTCATCCCCTAAGTACGAACTATGCTGAAAATGACCCAACTATTGATGTCCACCGAGGGCATCACTTACGGAAACGGACAGTTATGTCTTTTGAAAAGAAGCTTCAAGGCGCGAAAAAGAGCGTCCTCAACCATAAATCTGTCCATTTCGTAACATCTGGAGTACTGCTATACCAAAATTTACCAAAAATGCACAGCCGCCAAGCGACCGTGTTACAACTTTCCCTTTCCCCTTAAAATAAATTACATTTCTAAAGGAAATATAATTTATTAACTTCCGCGCTGGACGATGAATCCACTTCTATGAGTTGGAATGTCCAATGTCCACTGGGGATCTTGTTGGAACTCCACCTCAACTCCTAGCCCGTCGTAACTCGACCTGGAGGTGACACCAGCCTTCCCGCGTCCACGCATCCGCCATCCAGCAGCATAGGAGTGTTCACAAAGAACAACTATAACAAAATGTCTCCGGCAGATATATGTCCCAACAAGCAATGCTACTCAATAGTACACTCAGTACTTTCCGGCCAAATTCACAATATATTTATAATAATTTTGATTTTATCGAAACACTAAGTAATCGATTTCAACCATTCTTACAACGTGCATTTAATTTTCAAAATCACAAAGAACTCAACTTTATAATTCTAGTTTTTCCAATTTAATTTCTTAATTTTACTCATTCACACTAAGTATATATTTAAAGAGCTACCTGGAATTTTATTCCTCGACGCTTTGCGCCTAAACCTTGCTGTTTCTCGTCCACTCGACTAGCTCTGCTCTCTTGAAGTCCGCTAGGATACCTGCTGATTGCGATTGCGGTCGCCATTGTTCCACTTCCTCCTTGGATGATGTCGGCTTGCCCTTCCTGACGTCTTCAGGTTCTTCAGCTCGCTCCTCTCGATATTCCTTGCATCTTCTGTTGCTACCTATCCCAGAACCAAAACCCTAGTAATATTTATTACCAGTGCACATACCTACCGTCTTGTCGCGGTTCACAAAGATGTCGTGTGCGTGCTGGTCTTCTTCCTTTGATTTCACCACAGAAATCGCATCCAAGTCTTCGGGTTTCTACACATCAACAAAACGCACATTCTTCTGACTACTTTTTGCGGTGTCGGCTCGTCCAGCATCTGCGTTGCTCAGCTCAGCCCCTGAACTAAGCTTTTGCCGGTCATCTTTTCCGTGATGAAGCCTTCTTCTCCATACGGTCGTTCGCGCCTTATTTTTCCCGCGCATACTATCATCACTGACCATATGTTCTGGGATATTTCTCTCGCACTGTTGTTTAGCATCTCTCTCGTGTGTATTGTTTTCTCTAATTTTACTTTTCACACTAAGTGAACAACTACTCGCGATATGCCCATATTCACGACAATTATAACGAATTTTGTACTTTACTTTATTTTTCGCTTGTTTACAAAATTTTGAAATATGCCCAAATCTCTGACAATGGAAGCACAATTTACTATGATACTTATTTTTAAATGTTATGTGTCCTATTGTCTCATCTTCACTTTCTACACCCGAATCTTCGCTATTCCTAATTGCGTATTTACACGTAGATTTATTTTTCCTGGCTTTACGTAGAAGTTCCGTTACTTTATTTATTAACTCATGTACTTTACTATTTTCATTATTACTACTTAAAACACACAGGTCACCTTTTTCTGGAGAATTTTCGATATTTTTATGACATGTTGATTTACGATCTAAACTTGAACTACTCTCCATTAATTTCTCTACAGTCTCTACTCTTTTGGCTATTTCTATGGCTTCTACTAATGTTTTCGGATCTTTTAATATAACATCGCGTTGCAACCGCGGTAACAGACCTATTAAAAATTGATTATATAACCGTTTCTCTATATATTTACAATTAAATTCATTTTCTGTCTCATCTTCGCTATTGTTTACTAATTTGTATGCTAGTGATCTTAATTTTATTTCATATTCAATTACACTTTCTGTCTCTAATTGATGACAATTTATAAATTCTTTCTCTACTGTAAGAAAATGTGGTTTCTGTACATATCTATTTAACAATTCCTTTTTGAAAATTGACCAATCATTTGTATTTTTAGTTATACTATTATTCCTAACGAATTCTAAAGCATCTTTATCCAAACATAATTTTGCAATTGCTACTTGTCTGTTCTCCGGTTGTTTACTAATTTTGAAAAATAACTCGACTTTATCAATAAACTCTTCTACGCTAATATCTGAATTGCCGCTAAATTCTGGAATTTTATTTACTGCTCCAGCTAAACTACTAACCGTTTCTAATTTTAATGCCATATTTAAATATTTAAATTACTTTATTTTCAATGAACGCGTTATAATTACAAAAACTATTTTATTATCTCTTTTACAAATTTTCTTTTTGAGTACCTGCTTCAGGGTTAACGACACTATGAGGGTGAACATACACAAAAAACACCGTTAGAGACTTTTCCCGCTTTTACTAACCCAAAAACTACCTGCACTCGTAACAACAACACAAAGTAAATTATTAGAGTAATTCAAATTTGACCACAATTAAAGACTTTACTGGTTTGAGTGGGTTTAGTTTTAGAAAATATTTAGATCCCACCGCTGCCACCAATTAAATGTAACCGGTACGGTCGCCTAAGACGAAATCTAGTACCTGACATATAAGGGTTTTAATTTATGAGTTTTACTTGCCTCAAAAGTAATCCACGAATTATATTAATGAACAACTTTTACACGAAACAAGGGTAACGATAGTCGCTGCCACCACTATCACTTTATTTATTTATTTAAAAGTCTGCCGTGATAGAAGCAGACAAGGGAATGATAATAATGATAACAGACGCGGTTTACTACAATTATGGTCATATTGGTGCAGAGTAATAATTTTAGAATAATAGAGTTTTACCTACGCGTTGTGCTACCACGTCACAAAGACAGGGGTTGGAATAGGATGGGCTGAATCAAACACGATATTCCATCAATAACAAAATTATATAAATTTTAATAATCAACCGCGATCAAAACATTTATATAATTCAAATAACTACAACGCGTAACTTGATTCTATATAAACTCTAAATTCTTACTTTTCTATTCACAAACAATTTTGAAAACCTTTTTACATCGATCTACAAATCAATAATAATTCACACAGAATATATAAAACTACTTACAAATTTACATCACGATGAGAGAGCCTTTACACACAGTAAAACAACTAATTGGTTATTTCACTAAGAAATACCAAGGTATATCTGACATTCAGTCAAGACATCCACAACAATCGACGAGTACAACAAGAGAGAGAGATTTCGAACTTCTAAACACTATTTAACAGTAAAAATCCAGAAGTTCTCAACCTTTGTTTATCCGGCTCTTCTCATCCCCTAAGTACGAACTATGCTGAAAATGACCCAACTATTGATGTCCACCGAGGGCATCACTTACGGAAACGGACAGTTATGTCTTTTGAAAAGAAGCTTCAAGGCGCGAAAAAGAGCGTCCTCAACCATAAATCTGTCCATTTCGTAACATCTGGAGTACTGCTATACCAAAATTTACCAAAAATGCACAGCCGCCAAGCGACCGTGTTACACAAGTGTGTTAGGTATTCTAGAATCCAGCCCATGTAGCTTACAATATACAACGTATTCATCAAAAATAGGTAAAATCTGACTTTTTTTTTGTAAAAAATCATATAATTATTTGTTTGCGCGCCCGAATTTTATAATTTTTTATCATATTTTATCCGCAATATAGGTCCAAAAGCATGTTTATAAATGTTTTAACAAAAATATCCATTTTAAAAATATGTAAAATCTGACTGTATTTTTGTAAAAAATCATATAAATATTTGCTTCCGAGTCCGAATTTTATGATTGTTCATCATATTTTAGCTAAAAGAAAACATTGCAACAAAAAAATTGCTATTTCAAGTATGGTAGGTATTCTAGAATCCAGCCAATGAAGCTTACAATATACAACGTATTCATCAAAAACAGGTAAAATCTGACTTTATTTTTGTAAAAAATTATATAAATATTTGTTTCCGCGCTCGAATTTTATAATTTTCAATCATATTTTATCCATAGTATAGGTCCAAAATCATGTTTATGAACGTTTTAACAAAAATATCCATTTCAAAAATATGTAAAATCTGACTTTATTTTTGTAAAAAATCATATAAATATTTGCTTCCGAGCCCGAATTTTATGATTTTTCATCATATTTTAGCTGAAAGAAAACATTGCAACAAGAAAATTGCTATTTCAAGTGTGTTAGGTATTCTAGAATCCAGCCAATGTAGCTTACAATATACAACGTATTCATCAAAAATAGGTAAAATCTGACTTTTTTTTTGTAAAAAATCATATAAATATTTGTTTGCGCGCCCGAATTTTATAATTTATCATCATATTTTATCCGCAGTATAGGTCCAAAAGCATGTTTATGAATGTTTTAACATAAATATCCATTTCAAGAGTAGGAAAAATCTGACTTTATTTTTGTAAAAAATCATATAAATATTTGCTTCCGCGCCCGAATTTTATGATTTTTCATCATATTTTAGCTAAAAGAAAACATTGCAACAAGAAAATTGCTATTTCAAGTGTGGTAGGTATTCTAGAATCCAGCCAATGAAGCTTACAATATACAACGTATTCATCAAAATTAGGTAAAATCTGACTTTATTTTTGTAAAAAATTATATAAATATTTGTTTCCGCACTCGAATTTTATAAATTTTCATCATATTTTATCCATAGTATAAGTCCAAATTCATGTTTATGAACGTTTTAACAAAAATATCCATTTCAAAAATATGTAAAATCTGACTTTATTTTTGTAAAAAATCATATAAATATTTGCTTCCGAGCCCGAATTTTATGATTTTTCATCATATTTTAGCTAAAAGAAAACATTGCAACAAGAAAATTGCTATTTCAAGTGTGTTAGGTATTCTAGAATCCAGCCAATGTAGCTTACAATATACAACGTATTCATCAAAAATAGGTAAAATCTAACTTTATTTTTGTAAAAAATTATATAAATATTTGTTTCCGCACTCGAATTTTATAAATTTTCATCATATTTTATCCATAGTATAGGTCCAAATTCACGTTTATGAACGTTTTAACAAAAATATCCATTTTAAAAATATGTAAAATCTGACTTTATTTTTGTAAAAAATCATATAAATAATTGCTTCCGAGCCCGAATTTTATAATTTTTCATCATATTTTAGCTAAAAGAAAACATTGCAACAAGAAAAGTGCTATTTCAAGTGTGTTAGGTATTCTAGAATCCAGCCCATGTAGCTTACAATATACAATGTATTCATTAAAAATAGGTAAAATCTGACTTTTTTTTTGTAAAAAATCATATAAATATTTGTTTGCGCGCCCGAATTTTATAATTTTTCATCATATTTTATCCGCAGGATAGGTCCAAATGCATGTTTATAAACGTTTTAACAAAAATATCCATTTGAAAAATATGTAAAATCTGACATTATTTTTGTAAAAAATCATATAAATATTTGCTTCCGAGCCCGAATTTTATGATTTTTCATCATATTTTAGATAAAAGAAAACATTGCAACAAGAAAATTGCTATTTCAAGTGTGTTAGGTATTCTAGAATCCAGCCCATGTAGCTTACAATATACAATGTATTCATCAAAAATAGGTAAAATCTGACTTTTTTTTGTAAAAAATCATATAAATATTTGTTTGCGCGCCCGAATTATATAATTTTTTATCATATTTTATCCGCAATATAGGACCAAAAGCATGTTTATAAACGTTTTAACAAAAATATCCATTTGAAAAATATGTAAAATCTGACTTTATTTTTGTAAAAAATCATATAAATATTTGCTTCCGAGCCCGAATTTTATGATTTTTCATCATATTTTAGCTAAAAGAAAACATTGCAACAAGAAAATTGCTATTTCAAGTGTGTTAGATATTCTAGAATCCAGCCCATGTAGCTTACAATATACAACGTATTCATCAAAAATAGGTAAAATATACAACGTATTCATCAAAAATAGGTAAAATCTAACTTTATTTTTGTAAAAAATTATATAAATATTTGTTTCGAATTTTATAATTTCCAATCATATTTTATCCATAGTATATGTCCAAAATCATGTTTATGAACGTTTTAACAAAAATATCCATTTCAAAAATATGTAAAATCTGACTTTATTTTTGTAAAAAATCATATAAATATTTGCTTCCGAGCCCGAATTTTATGATTTTTCATCATATTTTAGCTAAAAGAAAACATTGCAACAAGAAAATTGCTATTTCAAGTGTGTTAGGTATTCTAGAATCCAGCCCATGTAGCTTACAATATACAACGTATTCATCAAAAATAGGTAAAATCTGACTTTTTTTTTGTATAAAATCATATAATTATTTGTTTGCGCGCCCGAATTTTATAATTTTTTATCATATTTTATCCGCAATATAGGTCCAAAAGCATGTTTATAAATGTTTTAACAAAAATATCCATTTCAAAAATATGTAAAATCTGACTTTATTTTTGTAAAAAATCATATAAATATTTGCTTCCGAGTCCGAATTTTATGATTTTTCATCATATTTTAGCTAAAAGAAAACATTGCAACAAAAAAATTGCTATTTCAAGTGTGGTAGGTATTCTAGAATCCAGCCAATGAAGCTTACAATATACAACGTATTCATCAAGAATAGGTAAAATCTGACTTTATTTTTGTAAAAAATTATATAGATATTTGTTTCCGCGCTCGAATCTTATAATTTTCAATCATATTTTATCCATAGTATAGGTCCAAAATCATGTTTATGAACGTTTTAACAAAAATATTCATTTCAAAAATATGTAAAATCTGACTTTATTTTTGTAAAAAATCATATAAATATTTGCTTCCGAGCCCGAATTTTATGATTTTTCATCATATTTTAGCTAAAAGAAAACATTGCAACAAGAAAATTGCTATTTCAAGTGTGTTAGGTATTCTAGAATCCAGCCCATGTAGCTTACAATATACAACGTATTCATCAAAAATAGGTAAATTCTGACTTTTTTTTGTAAAAAATCATATAAATATTTGTTTGCGCGCCCGAGTTTTATAATTTTTCATCATATTTTATCCGCAGTATAGGTCCAAATGCATGTTAATAAACGTTTTAACAAAAATATCCATTTGAAAAATATGTAAAATCTGACATTATTTTTGTAAAAAATCATATAAATATTTGCTTCCGAGCCCGAATTTTATGATTTTTCATCATATTTTAGCTAAAAGAAAACATTGCAACAAGAAAATTGCTATTTCAAGTGTGTTAGGTATTCTAGAATCCAGCCCATGTAGCTTACAATATACAACGTATTTATCAAAAATAGGTAAAATCTGCCTTTTTTTGTAAAAAATCATATAAATATTTGTTTGCGCGCCCGAATTTTATAATTTTTTTATCATATTTTATCCATAGTATAGGTCCAAGTTCATGTTTATGAACGTTTTAACAAAAATATCCATTTTAAAAATATGTAAAATCTGACTTTATTTTTGTAAAAAATCATATAAATATTTGCTTCCGAGCCCGAATTTTATGATTTTTCATCATATTTTAGCTAAAAGAAAACATTGCAACAAGAAAATTGCTATTTCAAGTGTGTTAGGTATTCTAGAATCCAGCCCATGTAGCTTACAATATACAACGTATTCATCAAAAATAGGTAAAATCTGACTTTTTTTTTGTAAAAAATCATATAAATATTTGTTTGCGCGCCCGAATTTTATAATTTTTCATCATATTTTATCCGCAGTATAGGTCCAAATGCATGCTTATAAACGTTTTAACAAAAATATCCATTTGAAAAATATGTAAAATCTGACATTATTTTTGTATAAAATCATATAAATATTTGCTTCCGAGCCCGAATTTTATGATTTTTCATCATATTTTAGCTAAAAGAAAACATTGCAACAAGAAAATTGCTATTTTAAGTGTGTTAGGTATTCTAGAATCCAGCCCATGTAGCTTACAATATACAACGTATTCATCAAAAATAGGTAAAATCTGACTTTTTTTTTGTAAAAAATCATATAAATATTTGTTTGCGCGCCCGAATTTTATAATTTTTTATCATATTTTATCCGCAATATAGGTCCAAAAGCATGTTTATAAATGTTTTAACAAAAATAACCATTTCAAAAATATGTAAAATCTGACTTTATTTTTGTAAAAAATCATATAAATATTTGCTTCCGAGTCCGAATTTTATGATTTTTCATCATATTTTAGCTAAAAGAAAACATTGCAACAAAAAAATTGCTATTTCAAGTGTGGTAGGTATTCTAGAATCCAGCCAATGAAGCTTACATACAACGTATTAATCAAAAATAGGTAAAATCTGACTTTATTTTTGTAAAAAATTATATAAATATTTGTTTCCGCGCTCGAATTTTATAATTTTCAATCATATTTTATCCATAGTGTAGGTCCAAAATCATGTTTATGAACGTTTTAACAAAAATATCCATTTCAAAAATATGTAAAATCTGACTTTATTTTTGTAAAAAATCATATAAATATTTGCTTCCGAGCCCGAATTTTATGATTTTTCATCATATTTTAGCTAAAAGAAAACATTGCAACAAGAAAATTGCTATTTCAATTGTGTTAGGTATTCTAGAATCCAGCCAATGTAGCTTACAATATACAACGTATTCATCAAAAATAGGTAAAATCTGACTTTTTTTTTGTAAAAAATCATATAAATATTTGTTTGCGCGCCCGAATTTTATAATTTATCATCATATTTTATCCGCAGTATAGGTCCAAAAGCATGTTTATGAATGTTTTAACATAAATATCCATTTCAAGAGTAGGAAAAATCTGACTTTATTTTTGTAAAAAATCATATAAATATTTGCTTCCGCGCCCGAATTTTATGATTTTTCATTATATTTTAGCTAAAAGAAAACATTGCAACAAGAAAATTGCTATTTCAAGTGTGGTAGGTATTCTAGAATCCAGCCAATGAAGCTTACAATATACAACGTATTCATCAAAAATAGGTAAAATCTGACTTTATTTTTGTAAAAAATTATATAAATATTTGTTTCCGCACTCGAATTTTATAAATTTTCATCATATTTTATCCATAGTATAGGTCCAAATTCATGTTTATGAACGTTTTAACAAAAATATCCATTTTAAAAATATGTAAAATGTGACTTTATTTTTGTAAAAAATCATATAAATATTTGCTTCCGAGCCCGAATTTTATGATTTTTCATCATATTTTAGCTAAAAGAAAACATTGCAACAAGAAAATTGCTATTTCAAGTGTGTTAGGTATTCTAGAATCCAGCCCATGTAGCTTACAATATACAACGTATTCATCAAAAATAGGTAAAATCTGACTTTTTTTTTGTAAAAAATCATATAAATATTTGTTTGCGCGCCCGAATTTTATAATTTTTCATCATATTTTATCCGCAGTATAGGTCCAAATGCATGTTTATAAACATTTTAACAAAAATATCCATTTGAAAAATATTTAAAATCTGACATTATTTTTGTAAAAAATCATATAAATATTTGCTTCCGAGCCCGAATTTTATGATTTTTCATCATATTTTAGCTAAAAGAAAACATTGCAACAAGAAAATTGCTATTTCAAGTGTGTTAGATATTCTAGAATCCAGCCCATGTAGCTTACAATATACAACGTATTCATCAAAAATAGGTAAAATCTGACTTTTTTTTTGTAAAAAATCATATAAATATTTGTTTGCGCGCCCGAATTTTATAATTTTTTATCATATTTTATCCGCAATATAGGTCCAAAAGCATGTTTATAAATGTTTTAACAAAAATATCCATTTCAAAAATATGTAAAATCTGACTTTATTTTTGTAAAAAATCATATAAATATTTGCTTCCGAGCCCGAATTTTATGATTTTTCTTCATATTTTAGCTAAAAGAAAACATTGCAACAAGAAAATTGCTATTTCAAGTGTGGTAGGTATTCTAGAATCCAGCCAATGAAGCTTACAATATACATCGTATTCATCAAAAATAGGTAAAATCTGACTTTTTTTTTTGTAAAAAATTATATAAATATTTGTTTGCGCGCCCGAATTTTATAATTTATCATCACATTTTATCCGCAGTATAGGTCCAAAAGCATGTTTATGAATGTTTTAACATAAATATCCATTTCAAGAGTAGGAAAAATCTGACTTTATTTTTGTAAAAAATCATATAAATATTTGCTTCCGCGCCCGAATTTTATGATTTTTCATCATATTTTAGCTAAAAGAAAACATTGCAACAAGAAAATTGCTATTTCAAGTGTGGTAGGTATTCTAGAATCCAGCCAATGAAGCTTACAATATACAACGTATTCATCAAAAATAGGTAAAATCTGACTTTATTTTTGTAAAAAATTATATAAATATTTGTTTCCGCACTCGAATTTTATAAATTTTCATCATATTTTATCCATAGTATTGGGTCCAAATTCATGTTTATGAACGTTTTAACAAAAATATCCATTTTAAAAATATGTAAAATCTGATTTTATTTTTGTAAAAAATCATATAAATATTTGCTTCCGAGCCCGAATTTTATGATTTTTCATCATATTTTAGCTAAAAGAAAACATTGCAACAAGAAAATTGCTATTTCAAGTGTGTTAGGTATTTATTTATTTAATTTATTTATTTAGTTAATTTACAGCTATCCTAACAGGACAAGCCCAATAGAGGATAGCAATAGGAAATACAAATATATATAATACAATACAAAAAACATATTATACTGACAGATAAAATATAAAGAATAGAAAAACAATTAAGTCTTGTTCAGTAATTTTAAAAGTGACTTAAAATTCAAGAAGAAAATATCTATGCTAGAAAATTTAGTATTATATAAGGTACACATGCGATATAAAGGAGATGAGATGAGAAGATTAGTGCGACAGAGTGGAATATAGAAAACGAATGATGATCGAGTGGAGATAGCACGGACATGAAAATTAAGGAAAGACAGGCAATTGGGGTCATCAATGCGATTGTTAATAAGGTTATAGAGGTGAATAATGGCGAAGTTCTCACGGCGTTGGAAGAGGCTTTTAATATTAAACATATGGCATAGATTAGGATAAGGAAGATTTCGGTTGGGGTAGATAAGATGAAGTTTGAAATATAAATATTTGAGAAATTTTTTTGAAGAGATTCCAGAAGATTTTGGTGAACTTCATAGATTGGGTTCCAGATAATGTTGCAATACTCTAGTTTAGAGCGGACATAGGCATAATAGAGAACTAAAATTGCTGAAATATTATGAAAATCCTTAGTGTTTCTGATCACGAAACCCAACATACGAGCTGCAGAGTTACGGATATCACGAATGTGGTCCGTGAAGGTAAGTTTAGGATTAAATTTCACACCAAGATCCATGATAGTTTTAGGGCGGGACAGGGTAACATCATTAATTGTGTATTCAAATTTAATTGGCGACATTTTCCTACAAAAGGACATAACTGAACATTTACTTAGGTTAAGATGAAGTTTATTTTTAGTGCACCAAGATGATAAATTGTCCAAGTCTTGTTGTAGAAGAAGGCAATCTCTAATCGTCGAGATGGAATGGAAAATTTTGAGATCATCCGCAAAGAGTAATTTAAGACAATGTAGGGAATTTGAGATGTCATTTATGAAAAGAAGGAAAAGTAAAGGACCGAGATGTGAGCCTTGGGGAACGCCAGAGGTGGCAAAATAACTGAGAGAGTTGGAACCATGAAAGTTAACAAATAACTCACGTCCATGAAGATAGGAAGATATTAGTTTCATTAAGGAGAAGGAAAAAGAAAAAGATTCAAGTTTACTGGTTAAGATGTTGTGATCAAGTCTGTCAAAGGCTTTAGAGAAGTCGGTGTATATACAATCTACTTGACCACAGGAATCAAGAATGGAGGAAACTTTCTGCGTGAAAAACATAAGATTAGTAATCGTGGAACGCTTACCAATGAACCCATGTTGACAAGGCGTGATTAGATGTCTTACTGCAGGATAAATATTGTTATATATCACCTTCTCAAAAACTTTGCTAAAACTGGACAGTATGGCTATAGGACGGTAATTACATACTGCCGAAGCGTCACCAGATTTTAGGATGGGAGTTATACGAGTTATTTTCCAGATATTGGGGAAAGTATTCGTTTTGAGGGATAGGTTGAAGATGAAGTAAAGAGCTTTGGATAGAGGATGAGCACAGTCTTTGATCAACAGGCTGGGAATGAGGTCAGGGCCACAAGAGAGAGAAGATTTAAGAGACTTGATGGATGATTCAATTTCACGAATGCTTATGTGATCAAGACAGATGGGAGGGTATGATAGAGTTGAGGATGAAAATGAAGTTGAAGAAGTAGTAGTAGGGGAAGAGGAAGGAAGATAAGTAGATTGAAAAAAGGAAGCGAAAGCATTAGATATATCATTAGGTTTAGATGAAGTGGTGTTGTTATAGACGAAAGAGTTAGAGTAGCTAGATATTTTTTTCTTAGAGTTGACATAATTCCAAAATTTTTTAGGATCAGACTTAATTGCATTTTCACTAGATTTCACATAGTCAGCGTACGATTTTTTTATGAGAGATTTTACTTCAGATCTTAATAATTTAAATTTAGTAATATACGACTGATTATGTGGAAACCGATTCAATAACTTTCTGGCGCGAATCTTAGCCTTGAGTTTCCGAATGATAGTCTTATTAAACCAGGGTGGGTAGTTGCTACCATTGGTAATTTTAGTGGGAACACATAAGTCTATAAAAGAATATAATTTAGAATACAAAAACTCACAGGCAAGATTAACTTCAGAAAATTCCTCAAGACAATTCCAATTATAATTACCAATAAGTTCATACAGTTTTACAAAATTTGCTTTTTTAAAATCATATTTAACAGATGGTAAAGTCTTAGGATTCAGGTAATGTGCAAAGTTGAGATCTAGAGTGATACTAAGTGCAGGGTGATGAAGGGGATAGTCTATATCAAACACCAGATCAGTAGCCCGTGAGACATTGCACTGACTGTTACAAATAACTAAATCTAATAACCTATTATTAGCGTTTCTTACATTGTTCATCTGACTTGCATTAAAAAATTCAAGTAACAAATTTAGTTCATTAACTTTGGGAGAATCTGAATTTAATGTTAATTCAGGGATATTGAAATCACCACAAATCAAGAAATTGCTATTATTTAAGAAAGGCAGATGTTCAAAAAAATCGTTAACCGCAATATATGAACTCACAGGTGAAGCTGGTGGCATATATACAGTAAATATATAAAGATTAGAATTAACAGTTGGCATTTTTGCACAGACAATGTCAACGTTAACGGGTAAAATGTCAGTATAATCAGTGAGATCAACTGCAGAGGATGAAAGATGATTTTTGATCAATAAAAGAACACCTCCTCCCCTAGTAAGACGGCATGCAGTGAAATCTCGGTCGCACCTGTACACACTGAACGAGTCTGAACCAAGTTCGGCGTTGTAAACACTGCCGGTGAGCCATGTTTCAGTGAGTGCGATGACATCGTAGTCGATTGATGAATGAGAGGACTGCAGATGACCCAGTTTGGAGTTGAGACCTTGGATATTCTGGTAGAAAATGGTAAGTCGGCGCTGGGGGTTTGGGGAACTTGAAGTGATGGGTGATTGCTATTGTGATCCAACAATATTGGCTTTAAAACGTTTCAGAATATCAATGTATGTGTGTCAATTTTTATCCCATACATCATGAGATATATCGAGTTTGGTTTTGTGGATTTCATTAAATTTAATGCAGTTGATACACTTGGATTCCTTGGATGGACAGTCTTTGGCCTCATGGTTGCCAGTGCATTTACCACAAACTTGGTCAGATTTGACACATTGTTTAGATGTGTGATGAAAACCACAACATTTGAAACACCTGCGTAGTTCGATAGCATCATAGATAGCACACATGTCAAAGCCAATAAATATTTTCTGAGCCTTAAGTAATAAGTTGTATGTTGTCACGTCGGTTTGGATGAGAGCTTGGTAGATACGAGAGTTGCGCTTAGTAGGACTAACATCAAGTACATCACATGTATAACCAGACAGAAATAAGGACTTATTTTGGTGGAGAAGATGGTCAGCGAAGGTCTCTTTGGTGAAGGACTCAGACATACCAGAAATACGTATCCTTGGATGTAGGGCAGGTAATTGTTTGACTTCATACTTGCTTTTTAGGTTGTCACTTATGATGTCTTTGAGCTTGTCGGATTGATCGGAGCTAATGATGAGTGCACCTTTACTGATCTGTCGGACGGAGTTGATTGTGATGTTTGAGGCAACAGGGTTGGCAGATTTGAAGAGATCTGATTTGGTCACTGAAGATGATTGAGACGCATCTTTGGGTTTCAACAATACTGGTGGCTTGCGAGTGGATTTGGCTGCAGCTGCGAAGGAGATGTCACCGCATGACGACGACGGGTGAGTGTTGCTATTTGTACTTTGAAGTTTAGAATTAATATCCTCTTGGATTGCAGACTTTAGATTGGATAAATTGGAGGAGATAATGGAGCTAATCTCATCTTTTAGGCTGGATAATACTTGATTAGTAATGGATGTTTCGAGGCTAGTAAGTTTGTCATGCATATCTTTGAAAAGACTCTTGATGTCGATATCCTTACTACGATCTATTATGATACAATTCACTTTGCAGGTAGGACACCAGAAGAAGAGAGACTTAGATTTATCTAAGATGCGACCTTCATCATCAGTGAAATAGATACACCCTGGATGAAACCATTGACCACAGGTACCTTCACACCCTATGAGATTGTCAGATTTCCGCTTGCACTTTGCGCACTTACTCATCGTTCATCGCGGGAGAACACAAACAGAGAGGTCAGTGACACTTAGATTTAATTAGACAGGCGAAATTCTGCACAAAGTGGAATGACAAAATTTTGTAAGAAAGTGATCAACTTTATGTACAAAAACACAAATATTTAGAGCACAACGAAATTAAAGATGAAAAGGTTATTATCACTGAATCACTTGTAGCGAGATGCACACAATGATAAGGAACACAAGCTATTTTAGTTAGAGAAACTAGTGAAATACAGCTTTTATATAGAGCACATGTAAAAACGTCCGAACTATCCAAATGAATATAAACTTATTAAATATTCTATTCTAGAATCCAGCCCATGTAGCTTACAATATACAACGTATTCATCAAAAATAGGTAAAATCTGACTTTTTTTTTGTAAAAAATCATATAAATATTTGTTTGCGCGCCCGAATTTTATAATTTTTCATCATATTTTATCTGCAGTATAGGTCCAAATGCATGTTTATAAACGTTTTAACAAAAATATCCATTTGAAAAATATGTAAAATCTGACATTATTTTTGTAAAAAATCATATAAATATTTGCTTCCGAGCCCGAATTTTATGATTTTTCATCTTATTTTAGCTAAATGAAAACATTGCAACAAGAAAATTGCTATTTCAAGTGTGTTAGGTATTCTAGAATCCAGCCCATGTAGCTTACAATATACAACGTATTCATCAAAAATAGGTAAAATCTGACTTTTTTTTTTGTAAAAAATCATATAAATATTTGTTTGCGCGCCCGAATTTTATAATTTTTTATCATATTTTATCCGCAATATAGGTCCAAAAGCATGTTTATAAATGTTTTAACAAAAATATCCATTTCAAAAATATGTAAAATCTGACTTTATTTTTGTAAAAAATCATATAAATATTTGCTTCCGAGCCCGAATTTTATGATTTTTCATTATATTTTAGCTAAAAGAAAACATTGCAACAAGAAAATTGCTATTTCAAGTGTGTTAGGTATTCTAGAATCCAGCCAATGAAGCTTACAATATACAACGTATTCATCAAAAATAGGTAAAATCTGACTTTATTTTTGTAAAAAATTATATAAATATTTGTTTCCGCGCTCGAATTTTATAATTTTCAATCATATTTTATCCATAGTATAGGTCCAAAATCATGTTTATGAACGTTTTAACAAAAATATCCATTTCAAAAATATGTAAAATCTGACTTTATTTTTGTAAAAAATCATATAAATATTTGCTTCCGAGCCCGAATTTTATGATTTTTCATCATATTTTAGCTAAAAGAAAACATTGCAACAAGAAAATTGCTATTTCAAGTGCGTTAGGTATTCTAGAATCCAGCCAATGTAGCTTACAATATACAACGTATTCATCAAAAATAGGTAAAATCTGACTTTTTTTTTTGTAAAAAATCATATAAATATTTGTTTGCGCGCCCGAATTTTATAATTTATCATCATATTTTATCCGCAGTATAGGTCCAAAAGCATGTTTATGAATGTTTTAACATAAATATCCATTTCAAGAATAGGAAAAATCTGACTTTATTTTTGTAAAAAATCATATAAATATTTGCTTCCGCGCCCGAATTTTATGATTTTTCATCATATTTTAGCTAAAAGAAAACATTGCAACAAGAAAATTGCTATTTCAAGTGTGGTAGGTATTCTAGAATCCAGCCAATGAAGCTTACAATATACAACGTATTCATCAAAAATAGGTAAAATCTGACTTTATTTTTGTAAAAAATTATATAAATATTTGTTTTCGCACTCGAATTTTATAAATTTTCATCATATTTTATCCATAGTATAGGTCCAAATTCATGTTTATGAACGTTTTAACAAAAATTTCCATTTTAAAATTATGTAAAATCTGACTTTATTTTTGTAAAAAATCATATAAATATTTGCTTCCGAGCCCGAATTTTATGATTTTTCATCATATTTTAGCTAAAAGAAAACATTGCAACAAGAAAATTGCTATTTCAAGTGTGTTAGGTATTCTAGAATCCAGCCCATGTAGCTTACAATATACAACGTATTCATCAAAAATAGGTAAAATCTGACTTTTTTTTTGTAAAAAATCATATAAATATTTGTTTGCGCGCCCGAATTTTATAATTTTTCATCATATTTTATCCGCAGTATAGGTCCAAATGCATGTTTATAAACGTTTTAACAAAAATATCCATTTGAAAAATATGTAAAATCTGACATTATTTTTGTAAAAAATCATATAAATATTTGCTTCCGAGCCCGAATTTTATGATTTTTCATCATATTTTAGCTAAAAGAAAACATTGCAACAAGAAAATAGCTATTTCAAGTGTAACCGGTACGGTCGCCTAAGACGAAATCTAGTACCTGACATATAAGGGTTTTAATTTATGAGTTTTACTTGCCTCAAAAGTAATCCACGAATTATATTAATGAACAACTTTTACACGAAACAAGGGTAACGATAGTCGCTGCCACCACTATCACTTTATTTATTTATTTAAAAGTCTGCCGTGATAGAAGCAGACAAGGGAATGATAATAATGATAACAGACGCGGTTTACTACAATTATGGTCAAATTGGTGCAGGGTAATAATTTTAGAATAATAGAGTTTTACCTACGCGTTGTGCTACCACGTCACAAAGACAGGGGTTGGAATAGGATGGGCTGAATCAAACACGATATTCCATCAATAACAAAATTATATAAATTTTAATAATCAACCGCGATCAAAACAATTATATAATTCAAATAACTACAACGCGTAACTTGATTCTATATAAACTCTAAATTCTTACTTTTCTATTCACAAACAATTTTGAAAACCTTTTTACATCGATCTACAAATCAATAATAATTCACACAGAATATATAAAACTACTTACAAATTTACATCACGATGAGAGAGCCTTTACACACAGTAAAACAACTAATTGGTTATTTCACTAAGAAATACCAAGGTATATCTGACATTCAGTCAAGACATCCACAACAATCGACGAGTACAACAAGAGAGAGAGATTTCGAACTTCTAAACACTATTTAACAGTAAAAATCCTGAAGTTCTCAACCTATGTTTATCCGGCTCTTCTCATCCCCTAAGTACGAACTATGCTGAAAATGACCCAACTATTGATGTCCACCGAGGGCATCACTTACGGAAACGGACAGTTATGTCTTTTGAAAAGAAGCTTCAAGGCGCGAAAAAGAGCGTCCTCAACCATAAATCTGTCCATTTCGTAACATCTGGAGTACTGCTATACCAAAATTTACCAAAAATGCACAGCCGCCAAGCGACCGTGTTACAACTTTCCCTTTCCCCTTAAAATAAATTACATTTCTGAAGGAAATATAATTTATTAACTTCCGCGCTGGACGATGAATCCACTTCTATGAGTTGGAATGTCCAATGTCCACTGGGGATCTTGTTGGAACTCCACCTCAACTCCTAGCCCGTCGTAACTCGACCTGGAGGTGACACCAGCCTTCCCGCGTCCACGCATCCGCCATCCAGCAGCATAGGAGTGTTCACAAAGAACAACTATAACAAAATGTCTCCGGCAGATATATGTCCCAACAAGCAATGCTACTCAATAGTACACTCAGTACTTTCCGGCCAAATTCACAATATATTTATAATAATTTTGATTTTATCGAAACACTAAGTAATCGATTTCAACCATTCTTACAACGTGCATTTAATTTTCAAAATCACAAAGAACTCAACTTTATAATTCTAGTTTTTCCAATTTAATTTCTTAATTTTACTCATTCACACTAAGTATATATTTAAAGAGCTACCTGGAATTTTATTCCTCGACGCTTTGCGCCTAAACCTTGCTGTTTCTCGTCCACTCGACTAGCTCTGCTCTCTTGAAGTCCGCTAGGATACCTGCTGATTGCGATTGCGGTCGCCATTGTTCCACTTCCTCCTTGGATGATGTCGGCTTGCCCTTCCTGACGTCTTCAGGTTCTTCAGCTCGCTCCTCTCGATATTCCTTGCATCTTCTGTTGCTACCTATCCCAGAACCAAAACCCTTGTAATATTTATTACCAGTGCACATACCTACCGTCTTGTCGCGGTTCACAAAGATGTCGTGTGCGTGCTGGTCTTCTTCCTTTGATTTCACCACAGAAATCGCATCCAAGTCTTCGGGTTTCTACACATCAACAAAACGCACATTCTTCTGACTACGTTTTGCGGTGTCGGCTCGTCCAGCATCTGCGTTGCTCAGCTCAGCCCCTGAACTAAGCTTTTGCCGGTCCCGAATTTTATGATTTTTCATCATATTTTAGCTAAAAGAAAACATTGCAACAAGAAAATTGCTATTTCAAGTGTGTTAGGTATTCTAGAATCCAGCCAATGAAGCTTACAATATACAACGTATTCATCAAAAATAGGTAAAATCTGACTTTATTTTTGTAAAAAATTATATAAATATTTGTTTCCGCGCTCGAATTTTATAATTTTCAATCATATTTTATCCATAGTATAGGTCCAAAATCATGTTTATGAACGTTTTAACAAAAATATCCATTTCAAAAATATGTAAAATCTGACTTTATTTTTGTAAAAAATCATATAAATATTTGCTTCCGAGCCCGAATTTTATGATTTTTCATCATATTTTAGCTAAAAGAAAACATTGCAACAAGAAAATTGCTATTTCAAGTGCGTTAGGTATTCTAGAATCCAGCCAATGTAGCTTACAATATACAACGTATTCATCAAAAATAGGTAAAATCTGACTTTTTTTTTTGTAAAAAATCATATAAATATTTGTTTGCGCGCCCGAATTTTATAATTTATCATCATATTTTATCCGCAGTATAGGTCCAAAAGCATGTTTATGAATGTTTTAACATAAATATCCATTTCAAGAATAGGAAAAATCTGACTTTATTTTTGTAAAAAATCATATAAATATTTGCTTCCGCGCCCGAATTTTATGATTTTTCATCATATTTTAGCTAAAAGAAAACATTGCAACAAGAAAATTGCTATTTCAAGTGTGGTAGGTATTCTAGAATCCAGCCAATGAAGCTTACAATATACAACGTATTCATCAAAAATAGGTAAAATCTGACTTTATTTTTGTAAAAAATTATATAAATATTTGTTTTCGCACTCGAATTTTATAAATTTTCATCATATTTTATCCATAGTATAGGTCCAAATTCATGTTTATGAACGTTTTAACAAAAATTTCCATTTTAAAATTATGTAAAATCTGACTTTATTTTTGTAAAAAATCATATAAATATTTGCTTCCGAGCCCGAATTTTATGATTTTTCATCATATTTTAGCTAAAAGAAAACATTGCAACAAGAAAATTGCTATTTCAAGTGTGTTAGGTATTCTAGAATCCAGCCCATGTAGCTTACAATATACAACGTATTCATCAAAAATAGGTAAAATCTGACTTTTTTTTTGTAAAAAATCATATAAATATTTGTTTGCGCGCCCGAATTTTATAATTTTTCATCATATTTTATCCGCAGTATAGGTCCAAATGCATGTTTATAAACGTTTTAACAAAAATATCCATTTGAAAAATATGTAAAATCTGACATTATTTTTGTAAAAAATCATATAAATATTTGCTTCCGAGCCCGAATTTTATGATTTTTCATCATATTTTAGCTAAAAGAAAACATTGCAACAAGAAAATAGCTATTTCAAGTGTAACCGGTACGGTCGCCTAAGACGAAATCTAGTACCTGACATATAAGGGTTTTAATTTATGAGTTTTACTTGCCTCAAAAGTAATCCACGAATTATATTAATGAACAACTTTTACACGAAACAAGGGTAACGATAGTCGCTGCCACCACTATCACTTTATTTATTTATTTAAAAGTCTGCCGTGATAGAAGCAGACAAGGGAATGATAATAATGATAACAGACGCGGTTTACTACAATTATGGTCAAATTGGTGCAGGGTAATAATTTTAGAATAATAGAGTTTTACCTACGCGTTGTGCTACCACGTCACAAAGACAGGGGTTGGAATAGGATGGGCTGAATCAAACACGATATTCCATCAATAACAAAATTATATAAATTTTAATAATCAACCGCGATCAAAACAATTATATAATTCAAATAACTACAACGCGTAACTTGATTCTATATAAACTCTAAATTCTTACTTTTCTATTCACAAACAATTTTGAAAACCTTTTTACATCGATCTACAAATCAATAATAATTCACACAGAATATATAAAACTACTTACAAATTTACATCACGATGAGAGAGCCTTTACACACAGTAAAACAACTAATTGGTTATTTCACTAAGAAATACCAAGGTATATCTGACATTCAGTCAAGACATCCACAACAATCGACGAGTACAACAAGAGAGAGAGATTTCGAACTTCTAAACACTATTTAACAGTAAAAATCCTGAAGTTCTCAACCTATGTTTATCCGGCTCTTCTCATCCCCTAAGTACGAACTATGCTGAAAATGACCCAACTATTGATGTCCACCGAGGGCATCACTTACGGAAACGGACAGTTATGTCTTTTGAAAAGAAGCTTCAAGGCGCGAAAAAGAGCGTCCTCAACCATAAATCTGTCCATTTCGTAACATCTGGAGTACTGCTATACCAAAATTTACCAAAAATGCACAGCCGCCAAGCGACCGTGTTACAACTTTCCCTTTCCCCTTAAAATAAATTACATTTCTGAAGGAAATATAATTTATTAACTTCCGCGCTGGACGATGAATCCACTTCTATGAGTTGGAATGTCCAATGTCCACTGGGGATCTTGTTGGAACTCCACCTCAACTCCTAGCCCGTCGTAACTCGACCTGGAGGTGACACCAGCCTTCCCGCGTCCACGCATCCGCCATCCAGCAGCATAGGAGTGTTCACAAAGAACAACTATAACAAAATGTCTCCGGCAGATATATGTCCCAACAAGCAATGCTACTCAATAGTACACTCAGTACTTTCCGGCCAAATTCACAATATATTTATAATAATTTTGATTTTATCGAAACACTAAGTAATCGATTTCAACCATTCTTACAACGTGCATTTAATTTTCAAAATCACAAAGAACTCAACTTTATAATTCTAGTTTTTCCAATTTAATTTCTTAATTTTACTCATTCACACTAAGTATATATTTAAAGAGCTACCTGGAATTTTATTCCTCGACGCTTTGCGCCTAAACCTTGCTGTTTCTCGTCCACTCGACTAGCTCTGCTCTCTTGAAGTCCGCTAGGATACCTGCTGATTGCGATTGCGGTCGCCATTGTTCCACTTCCTCCTTGGATGATGTCGGCTTGCCCTTCCTGACGTCTTCAGGTTCTTCAGCTCGCTCCTCTCGATATTCCTTGCATCTTCTGTTGCTACCTATCCCAGAACCAAAACCCTTGTAATATTTATTACCAGTGCACATACCTACCGTCTTGTCGCGGTTCACAAAGATGTCGTGTGCGTGCTGGTCTTCTTCCTTTGATTTCACCACAGAAATCGCATCCAAGTCTTCGGGTTTCTACACATCAACAAAACGCACATTCTTCTGACTACGTTTTGCGGTGTCGGCTCGTCCAGCATCTGCGTTGCTCAGCTCAGCCCCTGAACTAAGCTTTTGCCGGTCATCTTTTCCGTGATGAAGCCTTCTTCTCCATACGGTCGTTCGCGCCTTATTTTTCCCGCGCATACTATCATCACTGACCATATGTTCTGGGATATTTCTCTCGCACTGTTGTTTAGCATCTCTCTCGTGTGTATTGTTTTCTCTAATTTTACTTTTCACACTAAGTGAACAACTACTCGCGATATGCCCATATTCACGACAATTATAACAAATTTTGTACTTTACTTTATTTTTCGCTTGTTTACAAAATTTTAAAATATGCCCAAATCTCTGACAATGGAAGCACAATTTACTATGATACTTATTTTTAAATGTTATGTGTCCTATTGTCTCATCTTCACTTTCTACACCCGAATCTTCGCTATTCCTAATTGCGTATTTACACGTAGATTTATTTTTCCTGGCTTCACGTAGAAGTTCCGTTACTTTATTTATTAACTCATGTACTTTACTATTTTCATTATTACTACTTAAAACACACAGGTCACCTTTTTCTGGAGAATTTTCGATATTTTTATGACATGTTGATTTACGATCTAAACTTGAACTACTCTCCATTAATTTCTCTACAGTCTCTACTCTTTTGGCTATTTCTATGGCTTCTACTAATGTTTTCGGATCTTTTAATATAACATCGCGTTGCAACCGCGGTAACAGACCTATTAAAAATTGATTATATAACCGTTTCTCTATATATTTACAATTAAATTCATTTTCTGTCTCATCTTCGCTATTGTTTACTAATTTGTATGCTAGTGATCTTAATTTTATTTCATATTCAATTACACTTTCTGTCTCTAATTGATGACAATTTATAAATTCTTTCTCTACTGTAAGAAAATGTGGTTTCTGTACATATCTATTTAACAATTCCTTTTTGAAAATTGACCAATGATTTGTATTTTTAGTTATACTATTATTCCTAACGAATTCTAAAGCATCTTTACCCAAACATAATTTTGCAATTGCTACTTGTCTGTTCCGGTTGTTTACTAATTTTGAAAAATAACTCGACTTTATCAATA
The DNA here is from genome assembly GCA_035578165.1 of Stenolophus ochropezus. Taxonomy (NCBI): domain Eukaryota; kingdom Metazoa; phylum Arthropoda; class Insecta; order Coleoptera; family Carabidae; genus Stenolophus; species Stenolophus ochropezus. The sequence goes on from JAQOWZ010000407.1 coordinate 33,028, forward strand.
AACTCTTCTACGCTAATATCTGAATTGCCGCTAAATTCTGGAATTTTATTTACCGCTCCAGCTAAACTACTAACCGTTTCTAATTTTAATGCCATATTTAAATATTTAAATTACTTTATTTTCAATGAACGCGTTATAATTACAAAAACTATTTTATTATCTCTTTTACAAATTTTCTTTTTGAGTACCTGCTTCAGGGTTAACGACACTATGTGGGTGAACATACACAAAAAACACCGTTAGAGACTTTTCCCGCTTTTACTAACCCAAAAACTACCTGCACTCGTAACAACACCACAAAGTAAATTATTAGAGTAATTCAAATTTGACCACAATAAAAGACTTTACTGGTTTGAGTGGGTTTAGTTTTAGAAAATATTTAGATCCCACCGCTGCCACCAATTAAATGTAACCGGTACGGTCGCCTAAGACGAAATCTAGTACCTGACATATAAGGGTTTTAATTTATGAGTTTTACTTGCCTCAAAAGTAATCCACGAATTATATTAATGAACAAAATTTTACACGAAACAAGGGTAACGATAGTCGCTGCCACCACTATCACTTTATTTATTTATTTAAAAGTCTGCCGTGATAGAAGCAGACAAGGGAATGATAATAATGATAACAGACGCGGTTTACTACAATTATGGTCAAATTGGTGCAGGGTAATAATTTTAGAATAATAGTTTTACCTACGCGTTGTGCTACCACGTCACAAAGACAGGGGTTGGAATAGGATGGGCTGAATCAAACACGATATTCCATCAATAACAAAATTATATAAATTTTAATAATCAACCGCGATCAAAACATTTATATAATTCAAATAACTACAACGCGTAACTTGATTCTATATAAACTCTAAATTCTTACTTTTCTATTCACAAACAATTTTGAAAACCTTTTTACATCGATCTACAAATCAATAATAATTCACACAGAATATATAAAACTACTTACAAACTTACATCACGATGAGAGAGCCTTTACACACAGTAAAACTACTAATTGGTTATTTCACTAAGAAATACCAAGGTATATCTGACATTCAGTCAAGACATCCACAACAATCGACGAGTACAACAAGAGAGAGAGATTTCGAACTTCTAAACACTATTTAACAGTAAAAATCCAGAAGTTCTCAACCTATGTTTATCCGGCTCTTCTCATCCCCTAAGTACGAACTATGCTGAAAATGACCCAACTATTGATGTCCACCGAGGGCATCACTTACGGAAACGGACAGTTATGTCTTTTGAAAAGAAGCTTCAAGGCGCGAAAAAGAGCGTCCTCAACCATAAATCTGTCCATTTCGTAACATCTGGAGTACTGCTATACCAAAATTTACCAAAAATGCACAGCCGCCAAGCGACCGTGTTACACAAGTGTGTTAGGTATTCTAGAATCCAGCCCATGTAGCTTACAATATACAACGTATTCATCAAAAATAGGTAAAATCTGACTTTTTTTTTTGTAAAAAATCATATAAATATTTGTTTGCGCGCCCGAATTTTATAATTTTTTATCATATTTTATCCGCAATATAGGTCCAAAAGCATGTTTATAAATGTTTTAACAAAAATATCCATTTCAAAAATATGTAAAATCTGACTTTATTTTTGTAAAAAATCATATAAATATTTGCTTCCGAGCCCGAATTTTATGATTTTTCATCATATTTTAGCTAAAAGAAAACATTGCAACAAGAAAATTGCTATTTCAAGTGTGTTAGGTATTCTAGAATCCAGCCAATGAAGCTTACAATATACAACGTATTCATCAAAAATAGGTAAAATCTGACTTTATTTTTGTAAAAAATTATATAAATATTTGTTTCCGCGCTCGAATTTTATAATTTTCAATCATATTTTATCCATAGTATAGGTCCAAAATCATGTTTATGAACGTTTTAACAAAAATATCCATTTCAAAAATATGTAAAATCTGACTTTATTTTTGTAAAAAATCATATAAATATTTGCTTCCGAGCCCGAATTTTATGATTTTTCATCATATTTTAGCTAAAAGAAAACATTGCGACAAGAAAATTGCTATTTCAAGTGTGTTAGGTATTCTAGAATCCAGCCCATGTAGCTTACAATATACAACGTATTCATCAAAAATAGGTGAAATCTGACTTTTTTTTTGTAAAAAATCATATAATTATTTGTTTGCGCGCCCGAATTTTATAATTTTTTATCATATTTTATCCGCAATATAGGTCCAAAAGCATGTTTATAAATGTTTTAACAAAAATATCCATTTCAAAAATATGTAAAATCTGACTTTATTTTTGTAAAAAATCATATAAATATTTGCTTCCGAGTCCGAATTTTATGATTTTTCATCATATTTTAGCTAAAAGAAAACATTGCAACAAAAAAATTGCTATTTCAAGTGTGGTAGGTATTCTAGAATCCAGCTAATGAAGCTTACAATATACAACGTATTCATCAAGAATAGGTAAAATCTGACTTTATTTTTGTAAAAAATTATATAAATATTTGTTTCCGCGCTCGAATCTTATAATTATCAATCATATTTTATCCATAGTATAGGTCCAAAATCATGTTTATGAACGTTTTAACAAAAATATTCATTTCAAAAATATGTAAAATCTGACTTTATTTTTGTAAAAAATCATATAAATATTTGCTTCCGAGCCCGAATTTTATGATTTTTCATCATATTTTAGCTAAAAGAAAACATTGCAACAAGAAAATTGCTATTTCAAGTGTGTTAGGTATTCTAGAATCCAGCCCATGTAGCTTACAATATACAACGTATTCATCAAAAATAGGTAAATTCTGACTTTTTTTTGTAAAAAATCATATAAATATTTGTTTGCGCGCCCGAGTTTTATAATTTTTCATCATATTTTATCCGCAGTATAGGTCCAAATGCATGTTAATAAACGTTTTAACAAAAATATCCATTTGAAAAATATGTAAAATCTGACATTATTTTTGTAAAAAATCATATAAATATTTGCTTCCGAGCCCGAATTTTATGATTTTTCATCATATTTTAGCTAAAAGAAAACATTGCAACAAGAAAATTGCTATTTCAAGTGTGTTATTTATACTAGAATCCAGCCCATGTAGCTTACAATATACAACGTATTTATCAAAAATAGGTAAAATCTGCCTTTTTTTGTAAAAAATCATATAAATATTTGTTTGCGCGCCCGAATTTTATAATTTTTTATCATATTTTATCCATAGTATAGGTCCAAATTCATGTTTATGAACGTTTTAACAAAAATATCCATTTTAAAAATATGTAAAATCTGACTTTATTTTTGTAAAAAATCATATAAATATTTGCTTCCGAGCCCGAATTTTATGATTTTTCATCATATTTTAGCTAAAAGAAAACATTGCAACAAGAAAATTGCTATTTCAAGTGTGTTAGGTATTCTAGAATCCAGCCCATGTAGCTTACAATATACAACGTATTCATCAAAAATAGGTAAAATCTGACTTTTTTTTTGTAAAAAATCATATAAATATTTGTTTGCGCGCCCGAATTTTATAATTTATCATCATATTTTATCCGCAGTATAGGTCCAAAAGCATGTTTATGAATGTTTTAACATAAATATCCATTTCAAAAATATGTAAAATCTGACTGTATTTTTGTAAAAAATCATATAAATATTTGCTTCCAAATCCGAATTTTATGATTTTTCATCATATTTTAGCTAAAAGAAAACATTGCAACAAAAAAATTGCTATTTTAAGTGTGGTAGGTATTCTAGAATCCAGCCAATGAAGCTTACAATATACAACGTATTCATCAAAAATAGGTAAAATCTGACTTTATTTTTGTAAAAAATTATATAAATATTTGTTTCCGCACTCGAATTTTATAAATTTTCATCACATTTTATCCATAGTATAAATCCAAATTCATGTTTATGAACGTTTTAACAAAAATATCCATTTTAAAAATATATAAAATCTGGCTTTATTTTTATAAAAAATCATATAAATAATTGCTTCCGAGCCCGAATTTAATAATTTTTCATCATATTTTAGCTAAAAGAAAACATTGCAACAAGAAAATTGCTATTTCAAGTGTGGTAGGTATTCTAGAATCCAGCCCATGTAGCTTACAATATACAACGTATTCATCAAAAATAGGAAAAATCTGACTTTTTTTTGTAAAAAATCATATAAATATTTGTTTGCGCGCCCGAATTTTATAATTTTTCATCATATTTTATCTGCAGTATAGGTCCAAATGCATGTTTATAAACGTTTTAACAAAAATATCTATTTGAAAAATATGTAAAATCTGACATTATTTTTGTAAAAAAACATATAAATATTTGCTTCCGAGCCCGAATTTTATGATTTTTTATCATATTTTAGCTAAAAGAAAACATTGCAACAAGAAAATTGCTATTTCAAGTGTGTTAGGTATTCTAGAATCCAGCCCATGTAGCTTACAATATACAACGTATTCATCAAAAATAAGTAAAATCTGACTTTTTTTTTGTAAAAAATCATATAAATAATTGTTTGCGCGCCCGAATTTTATAATTTTTTATCATATTTTATCCGCAATATAGGTCCAAAAGCATGTTTATAAATGTTTTAACAAAAATATCCATTTCAAAAATATGTAAAATCTGACTTTATTTTTGTAAAAAATCATATAAATATTTGCTTCCGAGTCCGAATTTTATGATTTTTCATCATATTTTAGCAAAAAGAAAACATTGCAACAAAAAAATTGCTATTTCAAGTGTGGTAGGTATTCTAGAATCCAGCCAATGAAGCTTACAATATACAACGTATTCATCAAAAATAGGTAAAATCTGACTTTATTTTTGTAAAAAATTATATAAATATTTGTTTCCGCGCTCGAATATTATAATTTTCAATCATATTTTATCCATAGTATAGGTCCAAAATCATGTTTATGAACGTTTTAACAAAAATATCCATTTCAAAAATATGTAAAATCTGACTTTATTTTTTTAAAAAATCATATAAATATTTGCTTCCGAGCCCGAATTTTATGATTTTTCATCATATTTTAGCTAAAAGAAAACATTGCAACAAGAAAATTGCTATTTCAAGTGTGTTAGGTATTCTAGAATCCAGCCAATGTAACTTACAATATACAACGTATTCATCAAAAATAGGTAAAATCTGACTTTTTTTTTGTAAAAAATCATATAAATATTTGTTTGCGCGCCCGAATTTTATAATTTATCATCATATTTTATCCGCAGTATAGGTCCAAAAGCATGTTTATGAATGTTTTAACATAAATATCCATTTCAAGAATAGGAAAAATCTGACTTTATTTTTGTAAAAAATCATATAAATATTTGCTTCCGCGCCCGAATTTTATGATTTTTCATCATATTTTAGCTAATAGAAAACATTGCAACAAGAAAATTGCTATTTCAAGTGTGGTAGGTATTCTAGAATCCAGCCAATGAAGCTTACAATATACAACGTATTCATCAAAAATAGGTAAAATCTGACTTTATTTTTGTAAAAAATTATATAAATATTTGTTTCCGCACTCGAATTTTATAAATTTTCATCATATTTTATCCATAGTATAGGTCCAAATTCATGTTTATGAACGTTTTAACAAAAATATCCATTTTAAAAATATGTAAAATCTGACTTTATTTTTGTAAAAAATCATATAAATATTTGCTTCCGAGCCCGAATTTTATGATTTTTCATCATATTTTAGCTAAAAGAAAACATTGCAACAAGAAAATTGCTATTTCAAGTGTGTTAGGTATTCTAGAATCCAGCCCATGTAGCTTACAATATACAACGTATTCATCAAAAATAGGTAAAATCTGTCTTTTTTTTTGTAAAAAATCATATAATTATTTGTTTGCGCGCCCGAATTTTATAATTTTTTATCATATTTTATTCGCAATATAGATCCAAAAGCATGTTTATAAATGTTTTAACAAAAATATCCATTTCAAGAATATGTAAAATCTGACTATATTTTTGTAAAAAATCATATAAATATTTGCTTCCGAGTCCGAATTTTATGATTTTTCATCATATTTTAGCTAAAAGAAAACATTGCAACAAAAAAATTGCTATTTCAAGTGTGGTAGGTATTCTAGAATCCAGCCAATGAAGCTTACAATATACAACGTATTCATCAAAAATAGGTAAAATCTGACTTTATTTTTGTAAAAAATTATATAAATATTTGTTTCCGCGCTCGAATTTTATAATTTTCAATCATATTTTATCCATAGTATAGGTCCAAAATCATGTTTATGAACGTTTTAACAAAAATATCCATTTCAAAAATATGTAAAATCTGACTTTATTTTTGTAAAAAATCATATAAATATTTGCTTCCGAGCCCAAATTTTATGATTTTTCATCATATTTTAGCTAAAAGAAAACATTGCAACAAGAAAATTGCTATTTCAAGTGTGTTAGGTATTCTAGAATCCAGCCAATGTAGCTTACAATATACAACGTATTCATCAAAAATAGGTAAAATCTGACTTTATTTTTGTAAAAAATTATATAAATATTTGTTTCCGCACTCGAATTTTATAAATTTTCATCATATTTTATCCATAGTATAGGTCCAAATTCATGTTTATGAACGTTTTAACAAAAATATCCATTTTAAAAATATGTAAAATCTGACTTTATTTTTGTAAAAAATCATATAAATATTTGCTTCCGAGCCCGAATTTTATGATTTTTCATCATATTTTAGCTAAAAGATAACATTGCAACAAGAAAATTGCTATTTCAAGTGTGTTAGGTATTCTAGAATCCAGCCCATGTAGCTTACAATATACAACGTATTCATCAAAAATAGGTAAAATCTGACTTTTTTTTTGTAAAAAATCATATAAATATTTGTTTGCGCGCCCGAATTTTATAATTTTTCATCATATTTTATCCGCAGTATAGGTCCAAATGCATGTTTATAAACGTTTTAACAAAAATATCCATTTGAAAAATATGTAAAATCTGACATTATTTTTGTAAAAAATCATATAAATATTTGCTTCCGAGCCCGAATTTTATGATTTTTCATCATATTTTAGCTAAAAGAAAACATTGCAACAAGAAAATTGCTATTTCAAGTGTGTTAGGTATTCTAGAATCCAGCCCATGTAGCTAACAATATGCAATGTATTCATCAAAAATAGGTAAAATCTGACTTTTTTTTTGTAAAAAATCATATAAATATTTGTTTGCGCGCCCGAATTTTATAATTTTTTATCATATTTTATCCGCAATATAGGTCCAAAAGCATGTTTATAAACGTTTTAACAAAAATATCCATTTGAAAAATATGTAAAATCTGACTTTATTTTTGTAAAAAATCATATAAATATTTGCTTCCGAGCCCGAATTTTATGATTTTTCATCATAGTTTAGCTAAAAGAAAACATTGCAACAAGAAAATTGCTATTTCAAGTGTGTTAGATATTCTAGAATCCAGCCAATGAAGCTTACAATATACAACGTATTCATCAAAAATAGGTAAAATATACAACGTATTCATCAAAAATAGGTAAAATCTAACTTTATTTTTGTAAAAAATTATATAAATATTTGTTTCGAATTTTATAATTTTCAATCATATTTTATCCATAGTATATGTCCAAAATCATGTTTATGAACGTTTTAACAAAAATATCCATTTCAAAAATATGTAAAATCTGACTTTATTTTTGTAAAAAATCATATAAATATTTGCTTCCGAGCCCGAATTTTATGATTTTTCATCATATTTTAGCTAAAAGAAAACATTGCAACAAGAAAATTGCTATTTCAATTGTGTTAGGTATTCTAGAATCCAGCCAATGTAGCTTACAATATACAACGTATTCATCAAAAATAGGTAAAATCTGACTTTTTTTTTGTAAAAAATCATATAAATATTTGTTTGCGCGCCCGAATTTTATAATTTATCATCATATTTTATCCGCAGTTTAGGTCCATAAGCATGTTTATGAATGTTTTAACATAAATATCCATTTCAAGAGTAGGAAAAATCTGACTTTATTTTTGTAAAAAATCATATAAATATTTGCTTCCGCCCCCGAATTTTATGATTTTTCATCATATTTTAGCTAAAAGAAAACATTGCAACAAGAAAATTGCTATTTCAAGTGTGGTAGGTATTCTCGAATCCAGCCAATGAAGCTTACAATATACAACGTATTCATCAAAAATAGGTAAAATCTGACTTTATTTTTGTAAAAAATTATATAAATATTTGTTTCCGCACTCGAATTTTATAAATTTTCATCATATTTTATCCATAGTATAGGTCCAAATTCATGTTTATGAACGTTTTAACAAAAATATCCATTTTAAAAATATGTAAAATGTGACTTTATTTTTGTAAAAAATCATATAAATATTTGCTTCCGAGCCCGAATTTTATGATTTTTCATCATATTTTAGCTAAAAGAAAACATTGCAACAAGAAAATTGCTATTTCAAGTGTGTTAGGTATTCTAGAATCCAGCCCATGTAGCTTACAATATACAACGTATTCATCAAAAATAGGTAAAATCTGACTTTTTTTTGTAAAAAATCATATAAATATTTGTTTGCGCGCCCGAATTTTATAATTTTTCATCATATTTTATCCGCAGTATAGGTCCAAATGCATGTTTATAAACGTTTTAACAAAAATATCCATTTGAAAAATATGTAAAATCTGACATTATTTTTGTAAAAAATCATATAAATATTTGCTTCCGAGCCCGAATTTTATGATTTTTCATCATATTTTAGCTAAAAGAAAACATTGCAACAAGAAAATTGCTATTTCAAGTGTGTTATTTATACTAGAATCCAGCCCATGTAGCTTACAATATACAACGTATTTATCAAAAATAGGTAAAATCTGCCTTTTTTTGTAAAAAATCATATAAATATTTGTTTGCGCGCCCGAATTTTATAATTTTTTATCATATTTTATCCATAGTATAGGTCCAAATTCATGTTTATGAACGTTTTAACAAAAATATCCATTTTAAAAATATGTAAAATCTGACTTTATTTTTGTAAAAAATCATATAAATATTTGCTTCCGAGCCCGAATTTTATGATTTTTCATCATATTTTAGCTAAAAGAAAACATTGCAACAAGAAAATTGCTATTTCAAGTGTGTTAGGTATTCTAGAATCCAGCCCATGTAGCTTACAATATACAACGTATTCATCAAAAATAGGTAAAATCTGACTTTTTTTTTGTAAAAAATCATATAAATATTTGTTTGCGCGCCCGAATTTTATAATTTATCATCATATTTTATCCGCAGTATAGGTCCAAAAGCATGTTTATGAATGTTTTAACATAAATATCCATTTCAAAAATATGTAAAATCTGACTGTATTTTTGTAAAAAATCATATAAATATTTGCTTCCAAATCCGAATTTTATGATTTTTCATCATATTTTAGCTAAAAGAAAACATTGCAACAAAAAAATTGCTATTTTAAGTGTGGTAGGTATTCTAGAATCCAGCCAATGAAGCTTACAATATACAACGTATTCATCAAAAATAGGTAAAATCTGACTTTATTTTTGTAAAAAATTATATAAATATTTGTTTCCGCACTCGAATTTTATAAATTTTCATCACATTTTATCCATAGTATAAATCCAAATTCATGTTTATGAACGTTTTAACAAAAATATCCATTTTAAAAAATATATAAAATCTGGCTTTATTTTTATAAAAAATCATATAAATAATTGCTTCCGAGCCCGAATTTAATAATTTTTCATCATATTTTAGCTAAAAGAAAACATTGCAACAAGAAAATTGCTATTTCAAGTGTGGTAGGTATTCTAGAATCCAGCCCATGTAGCTTACAATATACAACGTATTCATCAAAAATAGGAAAAATCTGACTTTTTTTTGTAAAAAATCATATAAATATTTGTTTGCGCGCCCGAATTTTATAATTTTTCATCATATTTTATCTGCAGTATAGGTCCAAATGCATGTTTATAAACGTTTTAACAAAAATATCTATTTGAAAAATATGTAAAATCTGACATTATTTTTGTAAAAAAACATATAAATATTTGCTTCCGAGCCCGAATTTTATGATTTTTTATCATATTTTAGCTAAAAGAAAACATTGCAACAAGAAAATTGCTATTTCAAGTGTGTTAGGTATTCTAGAATCCAGCCCATGTAGCTTACAATATACAACGTATTCATCAAAAATAAGTAAAATCTGACTTTTTTTTTGTAAAAAATCATATAAATAATTGTTTGCGCGCCCGAATTTTATAATTTTTTATCATATTTTATCCGCAATATAGGTCCAAAAGCATGTTTATAAATGTTTTAACAAAAATATCCATTTCAAAAATATGTAAAATCTGACTTTATTTTTGTAAAAAATCATATAAATATTTGCTTCCGAGTCCGAATTTTATGATTTTTCATCATATTTTAGCAAAAAGAAAACATTGCAACAAAAAAATTGCTATTTCAAGTGTGGTAGGTATTCTAGAATCCAGCCAATGAAGCTTACAATATACAACGTATTCATCAAAAATAGGTAAAATCTGACTTTATTTTTGTAAAAAATTATATAAATATTTGTTTCCGCGCTCGAATATTATAATTTTCAATCATATTTTATCCATAGTATAGGTCCAAAATCATGTTTATGAACGTTTTAACAAAAATATCCATTTCAAAAATATGTAAAATCTGACTTTATTTTTTAAAAAATCATATAAATATTTGCTTCCGAGCCCGAATTTTATGATTTTTCATCATATTTTAGCTAAAAGAAAACATTGCAACAAGAAAATTGCTATTTCAAGTGTGTTAGGTATTCTAGAATCCAGCCAATGTAACTTACAATATACAACGTATTCATCAAAAATAGGTAAAATCTGACTTTTTTTTGTAAAAAATCATATAAATATTTGTTTGCGCGCCCGAATTTTATAATTTATCATCATATTTTATCCGCAGTATAGGTCCAAAAGCATGTTTATGAATGTTTTAACATAAATATCCATTTCAAGAATAGGAAAAATCTGACTTTATTTTTGTAAAAAATCATATAAATATTTGCTTCCGCGCCCGAATTTTATGATTTTTCATCATATTTTAGCTAATAGAAAACATTGCAACAAGAAAATTGCTATTTCAAGTGTGGTAGGTATTCTAGAATCCAGCCAATGAAGCTTACAATATACAACGTATTCATCAAAAATAGGTAAAATCTGACTTTATTTTTGTAAAAAATTATATAAATATTTGTTTCCGCACTCGAATTTTATAAATTTTTCATCATATTTTATCCATAGTATAGGTCCAAATTCATGTTTATGAACGTTTTAACAAAAATATCCATTTTAAAAATATGTAAAATCTGACTTTATTTTTGTAAAAAATCATAAATATTTGCTTCCGAGCCCGAATTTTATGATTTTTCATCATATTTTAGCTAAAAGAAAACATTGCAACAAGAAAATTGCTATTTCAAGTGTGTTAGGTATTCTAGAATCCAGCCCATGTAGCTTACAATATACAACGTATTCATCAAAAATAGGTAAAATCTGTCTTTTTTTTTGTAAAAAATCATATAATTATTTGTTTGCGCGCCCGAATTTTATAATTTTTTATCATATTTTATTCGCAATATAGAACTCTGAGATAGCGCGT
>JAQOWZ010000408.1:0-44516 GCA_035578165.1 Stenolophus ochropezus
ACGCGCTATCTCAGAGTATCAAAAATAGGTAAAATCTGACTTAATTTTTGCAAAAAATTATATAAATATTTGCTTCCGCTCCCGAATTTTATACTTTTTCATTATATTTTATCCATAGTATAGGTCCAAAAGCATGTTTATGAATGTTTTAGCAAAAATATCCATTTCAAAAATAGGTAAAATCTGACTTAATTTTTGCAAAAAATTATATAAATATTTGCTTCCGCGCCCGAATTTTATACTTTTTTATTATATTTTATCCATAGTATAGGTCCAAAAGCATGTTTATGAATGTTTTAACAAAAATATCCATTTCAAAAATAGGTAAAATCTGACTTTATTTTTGTAACAAATCATATAAATATTTGCTTCCGCGCCCGAATTCTATAATTTTTCATTATATTTTAGCTAAAAGAAAACATTGCAACAAGAAAATTGCTATTTCAAGTGTGGTAGGTATTCTAGAATCCAGCCAATGAAGCTTACAATATACAACGTATTCATCAAAAATAGGTAAAATCTGACTTAATTTTTGCAAAAAATTATATAAATATTTGCTTCCGCTCCCGAATTTTATACTTTTTCATTATATTTTATCCATAGTATAGGTCCAAAAGCATGTTTATGAATGTTTTAGCAAAAATATCCATTTCAAAAATAGGTAAAATCTGACGTTATTTTTGTAAAAAATCATATAAATATTTGCTTCCGCGCCCGAATTTTATAAAATTTTTCATCATATTTTAGCTAAAAGAAAACATTGCAACAAGAAAATTGCTATTTCAAGTGTGGTGGTATTCTAGAATCAAGCCAATGAAGCTTACAATATACAACGTATTCATTAAAAATAGGTAAAATCTGACTTGATTTTTGTAAAAAATCATATAAATATTTGCTTCCGCGACCGAATTTTATTATTTTTCATCATATTTTAGCTAAAAGAAAACATTGCAACAAGAATATTGCTATTTCAAGTGTGGTAGGTATTCTAGAATCCAGCCAATGAAGCTTACAATATACAACGTATTCATCAAAAAATAGGTAAAATCTGACTAAATTTTTATTAAAAATTATATAGATATTTGCATCCGCGCCCGAATTTTATAATTTTTCATTATATTTTATCCATAGTATAGGTGCAAAAGCATGTTTATGAATGTTTTAACAAAAATATCCATTTAAAAAATAGGTAAAATCTGACTTTATTTTTGTAAAAAATCATATAAATATTTGCTTCCGCGCCCGAATTTTATAATTTTTTATCGTATTTTAGCTAAAAGAAAACATTGCAACAAGAAAATTGCTATTTCAAGTGTTGTGGTATTCTAAAAGCTTACAATATGCAACGTATTCATCAAAAATAGGTAAAATCTGACTTTATTTTTGTAAAAAATCATATAAATATTCGCTTCCGCGACCGAATTTTATAATTTTTCATCATATTTTAGCTAAAAGAAAACATTGCAACAAGAAAATTGCTATTTCAAGTGTGGTAGGTATTCTATAATCCAGCCAATTAACTTACAATATACAACGTATTCATCAAAAATAGGTAAAATCTGACTTAATTTTTGTAAAAAATAATATAAATATTTGCTTCCGCGCCCGAATTTTATAATTTTTTATCATATTTTAGCTAAAAGAAAACATTGCTACAAGAAAATTGCTATTTCAAGTGTGGTAGGTATTCTAGAATCAGCCAATTAAGCTTACAATATACAACGTATTCATCAAAAATAGGTAAAATCTGACTTAATTTTTGTAAAAAATTATATAAATATTTGCTTCCGCGCCCGAATTTTATAATTTTTTATCATATTTTAGCTAAAAGGAAACATTGCAACAAGAAAATTGCTATTTCAAGTTTGGTGGTATTCTAGAATCCAGCCAAAGAAGCTTACAATATGCAACGTATTCATCAAAGATAGTTAAAATCTGACTTTATTTTTGTAAAAAATCATATAAATATTTGCTTCCGCGCCAATTTTTATGATTTTTCATCATATTTTAGCTAAAAGAAAACATTGCTACAAGAAAATTGCTATTTCAATTGTGGTAGGTATTCTAGAATCCAGCCCATGTAGCTTACAATATACAAGGTATTCATCAAAAATAGGTAAAATCTGACTTTATTTTTGTAAAAAATCATATAAATATTTGTTTCCGCGCCCGAATTTTATAATTTTTTATCATATTTTATCCATAGTATAGGTCCAAAATTATGTTTATGAATGTTTTAACAAAAATATCCATTTCAAGAATAAGTAAAATCTAACTTTATTTTTGTAAAAATTCATATAAATATTTGCTTCCGCGCCCAAATTTTATGATTTTTCATGATAATTTAGGTAAAAGAAAACATTGCAACAAGAAAATTGCTATTTCAAGTGTGGTAGGTATTTTAGAATCCAGCCAATGAAGCTTACAATATACAACGTATTCATCAAAAATAGGTAAATTCTGACTTAATTTTTGTAAAAAATTATATAAATATTTGCTTCCGCGCCCGAATTTTATAATTTTTCATCATATTTTATCCATAGTATAGGTCCAAAAGCATGATTATGAATGTTTTAACAAAAATATCCATTTCAAAAATAGATAAAATCTGACTTTATTTTTGTACAAAGTCATATAAATATTTGCTTCCGCGCCCGAAATTTATGATTTTTCATCATATTTTAGTTAAGAGAAAACATTGCTATAAAAATTTTATAATTTTTTATCATATTTTAACCATAGTATAGGTCCCAAAGCATGTTTATGAATGTTTTAACAAAAATATCCATTTCAAGAATAGGTAAAATCTGACTTTATTTTTGTAAAAAATCATATAAATATTTGCTTCCGCGCCCGAATTTTATGATTTTTTATCATAATAGGTAAAATCTGACTTTATTCTTGTAAAAAATCATATAAATATTTGCTTCCGCGCCCGAATTTTATGATTTTTCATCATATTTTAGCTAAAAGAAAACATTGCTACAAGAAAATTGCTATTTCAATTGTGGTAGGTATTCTAGAATCCAGCCCATGTAGCTTACAATATACAAGGTATTCATCAAAAATAGGTAAAATCTGACTTTATTTTTGTAAAAAATCATATAAATATTTTCTTCCGCGCCCGAATTTTATAATTTTTCATCATATTTTATCCATAGTATAGGTCCAAAAGCATGTTTATGAATGTTTTAACAAAAATATTCATTTCAAGAATAAGTAAAATCTAACTTTATTTTTGTATAAAATCATAAAAATATTTGCTTCCGCGCCCGAATTTTATGGTTTTTCATCATAATTTAGGTAAAAGAAAACATTGCAACAAGAAAATTGCTATTTCAAGTGTGGTAGGTATTCTAGAATCCAGTCAATGAAGCTTACAATATACAACGTATTCATCAAAAATAGGTAAAATCTGACTTAATTTTTGAAAAAAATTATATAAATATTTGCTTCCGCGCCCAAATTTTATAATTTTTCATCATATTTTATCCATAGTATAGGTCCAAAAGCATGATTATGAATGTTTTAACAAAAATATCCATTTCAAAAATAGGTGAAATCTGACTTTATTTTTGTAAAAAATCATATAATTATTTGCTTCCGCGCCAAAATTTTATGATTTTTCATCATATTTTAGTTAAGAGAAAACGTTGCTACAAGAAAATTGCTATTTCATTTGTGGTACGTATTCTAGTATCCAGCCCATGTAGCTTACAATATACAACGTATTCATCAAAAATAGGTAAAATCTGACTTTATTTTTGTAAAAAATCATATAAATATTTGCTTCCGCGCCCGAATTTTATGATTTTTCATCATATTTTAGCTAAGAGAAAACATTGCTACAAGAAAATTGCTATTTCAATTGTGGTAGGTATTCTAGAATCCAGCCCATGTAGCTTACAATATACAACGTATTCATCAAAAATAGGTAAAGTCTGACTTTAATTTTGTAAAAAATCATATAAATATTTGCTTCCGCGCCCGAATTTTATAATTTTTTATCATATTTTAACCATAGTATAGGTCCAAAAGCATGTTTATGAATGTTTTTATAAAAATATCCATTTCATGAATAGGTAAAATCTGACTTAATTTTTGTAAAAAATCATATAAATATTTGCTTCCGCGCCCGAATTTTATGATTTTTCATCATAATTTAGGTAAAAGTAAACATTGCAACATGAAAATTGCTATTTCAAGTGTGGTAAGAATTCTAGAATCCAGCCAATGAAACTTACAATATACAACGTATTCATCAAATATAGGTAAAATCTAACTTAATTTTTGTAAAAAATTATATTAATATTTGCTTTCGCGCCCGAATTTTATTATATTTTATTATATTTTATCCATAGTATAGGTCCAAAAGCATGTTTATGAATGTTTTAACAAAAATATCCATTTCAAAAATAGGTAAAATCTGACTATATTTTTTTGTAAAAAATTATATAAATATTTGCTTCCGCGCCCGAATTTTATAATTTTTTATCTAATTTTAGCTAAAAGAAAACATTGAAACAAGAAAATTGCTATTTTAAGTGTGGTGGTATTCTAGAATCCAGAAAATGAAGCTTACAATATGCAACGTATTCATCAAAAATAGGTAAAATCTGACTTTATTTTTGTAAAAAATCATATTTAATATATGCTTCGGCGACCGAATTTTATAAATTTTCATCATATTTTAGCTAAAAGAAAACATTGCAACAAGAAAATTGCTATTTCAAGTGTGGTAGGTACTCTAGAATCCAGCCCATGTAGCTTACAATATACAACGCATTCATTAAAAATAGGTAAAATCTGACTTTATTTTTGAAAAAAATCATATAAATATTTGCTTCCGCGCCCGAATTTTATGATTTTTTATTAAATTTTAGCTAAAAGAAAACATTGCTACAAGAATATTGCTGATTCAATTGTGGTAGGTATTCTAGAATACAGCCCATTTAGCTTACAATATACAACGTATTCATCAAGAATAGGTAAAATCTGACTTTATTTTTGTAAAAAATCATATAAATATTTGCTTCCGCGCCCAAATTTTATAATTTTTCATCATATTTTATCCATAGTATGGGTCCAAAAGCATGTTTATGAATGTTTTAAAAAAATATCCATTTCAAGAATAGGTAAATTCAGACTTAATTTTTGTAAAAATTATATAAATATTTGCTTCCGCGCCCGAATTTTATAATTTTTTATTATATTTTAGCTAAAAGAAAACATTGCAAAAAGAAAATTGCTATTTCAAATGTGGTGGTATTCTAGAATCCAGCCAATGAAGCTTACAATATGCAACGTATTCATCAAAAATAGGTAAAATCTGTCTTTATTTTTGTAAAAAATCGTATAAATATTTGCTTCCACGTCCGAACTTTATAATTTTTCATTATATTTTAGCTAAAAGAAAACATTGCAAAAAGAAAATTGCTATTTCAAATGTGGTGGTATTCTAGAATTCAGCCAATGAAGCTTACAATATGCAACGTATTCATCAAAAATAGGTAAAATCTGACTTTATTTTTGTAAAAAATCATATAAATATTTGCTTCAGCGACCGAATTTTATAATTTTTCATCAGATTTTATCTAAAAGAAAACATTGCATAAAGAAAATTGCTATTTCAAGTGTGGTAGGTATTCTAGAATTCAACTCATGTAACTTACAATATACAACGTATTCATTAAAAATACGTAAAATCTGACTTTATTTTTGTAAAAAATCATATAAATATTAGCTTCTGCGCCCGAATTTTATGATTTTTCATCTTATTTTATCTAAAAGAAAACATTGCTACCAGAAAATTGCTATTTCAATTGTGGTAGGTATTCTAGAATCCAGCCAATGTAGCTTACAATAAAACGTATTCATCAAAAATAGGTAAAATCTGACTTTATTTTTGTAAAAAATCATATAAATATTTGCTTCCGCGCACGAATTTTATGATTTTTCATCATAATTTAGGTAAAAGAAAACATTGCAACAAGAAAATTGCTATTTTAAGTGTGGTCGGTATTCTTGAATCCAGCCAATGAAGCTTACAATATAAATGTATTCATCAAAAATAGGTAAAATCTGACTTAATTTTTGTAATAAATTATATAAATATTTGCTTCCGCGCCCGAATTTTATAATTTTTCATTAAATTTTATCCATAGCAAAGGTCCAAAAGCATGTTTATGAATGTTTTAACAAAAATGTCCATTTCAAAAATAGGTAAAATCTGACCTAATTTTTGTAAAAAATCATATAAATATTTGCTTCCGCGCCCGAATTTTATAATTTTTCATCATATTTTAGCTAAAAGAAAACATTGCAACAAGAAAATTGCTATTTCAAGTGTGGTGGTATTCTATAATCCAGCCAATGAAGCTTACAATATGCAACGTATTCATCAAAAATAGGTAAAATCTCACTTTATTTTTGTAAAAAATCATATAAATATTTGCTTCTGCGACCGAATTTTATAATTTTTCATCATATTTTAGCTAAAAGAACACATTGCAAAAAGAAAATTGCTATTTCAAGTGTGGTAGGTATTTTAGAATCCAGCCCATGTAGCTTACAATATAAAACGTATTCATTAAAAATAGGTAAAATCTCACTTTATTTTTGTAAAAAATCATATAAATATTTGCTTCCGCGACCGAATTTTATGATTTTTTTATCATATTTTAGCTAAAAGAAAACTTTGCTACAAGAATATTGCTATTTCAATTGTGGTGGGTATTCTAGAATCCAGCCCATTTAGCTTACAATATACAACGTATTCATCAAAAATAGGAAAATCTGAATTTATTTTTGTAACAAATCATATAAATATTTGCTTCCACGCCTGAATTTTATAATTATTCATTATATTTTAGCTAAAAGAAAACATTGCAACAAGAAAATTGCTATTTCAAATGTGGTGGTATTCTAGAATCCAGCCAATGAAGCTTACAATATGCAACGTATTCATCAAAAATAGGTAAAATCTGACTTTATTTTTGTAAAAAATCATATAAATATTTGCTTCCGCGCCCGAATTTTATAATTTTTCATCATATTTTATCCATAGTATGGGTCCAAAAGCATGTTTATGAATGTTTTAACCCTTAACAGGTATCCTGGGGTCCATAGCTGACCCCACGCGTACAAATTTGTACATAAAAGACGCAGTTTTTGCAACACTGCACTGAGCATATTTTTGTAAAAAATCATATAAATATTTGCTTCCGCGACCGAATTTTATAATTTTTCATCATATTTTAGCTAAAAGAAAACATTGCAAAAACAAAATTGCTATTTCAAGTGTGGTAGGTATTCTAGAATCCAGCCCATGTAACTTACAATATACAACGTATTCATTAAAAATAGGTAAAATCTGACTTTATTTTTGTGAAAAATCATATAAATATTAGCTTCCGCGCCCAAATTTTATGATTTTTCATTATATTTTAACTAAAAGAAAACATTGCTACAAGAAAATTGCTGTTTCAATTGTGGTAGGTATTCTAGAATCCAGCCCATGTAGCTTACAATATACAACGTATTCATCAAAAATAGGTAAAATCTGACTTTATTTTTGTAAAAAATCATATAAATATTTGCTTCCGCGCCCGAATTTTATAATTTTTCATCATATATTATCCATAGTATGGGTCCAAAAGCATGTTTATTAATGTTTTAACAAAAATATCAATTTAAAGAATAGGTAAAATCTGACTTTATTTTTGTAAAAAATCATATAAATATTTGCTTCCGCGCCCGAATTTTATGATTTTTCATCATAATTTAGGTAAAAGAAAACATTGCAACATGAAAATTGCTATTTTAAGTGTGGTCGGTATTCTAGAATCCAGCCAATGAAGCTTACAATATAAACGTATTCATCAAAAATAGGTAAAATCTGACTTAATTTTTGTAATAAATTATTTAAATATTTGCTTCCGCGCCCGAATTTTATAGTTTTTCATTATATTTTAGCTAAAAGAAAACTTTGCTACAAGAATATTGCTATTTCAAGTGTGGTGGTATTCTAGAATCCAGCCAATGAAGCTTACAATATGCAACGTATTCATCAAAAATAGGTAAAATCTGACTTTATTTTTGTAAAATATCATATAAATATTTGCTTCTGCGACCGAATTTTATAATTTTTTATTATATTTTATCCATAGTATGGGTCCAAAAGCATGTTTTTGAATGTTTTAGCCCTTAACAGGTATCCTGGGGTCCATAGCTGACCCCACGCGTACAAATTTGTACATAAAAGACGCAGTTTTGGCAAGACTGCACTGAGCATTTCAGTAGCTTCATTAATAACAGTTAGTTAGTCAGTGCTAGACGCGCGTGGTGATTCGGTGTCTTGTGTCGATAATATAAACAATTGGGGTTACGACTGACCCCAAGATACCAGTTACGTTTTTATTTTGATGAAAACATATCTCGACGGTTTTTGACGGATAAGGAACTGGAGGAGATATTGATGCAAGATAGTGATCACGATGACAATTCAGTGTTAGACAAAGAGTTTGTAGAAAGTGATGATGACATATCGGACGCGGAAAGTGAACATAGTGATCACAACACGGACTCAGAGGAAGAAGTTCAGGAAAGCGAACAAATAGATAACGTGGACACGTCTAATTCCCCGGGTCCTTCTACATCATCTTCCATACTTCTTTTTTCTTGCTTTTATGGAAAAAACAGATATAAATGGGCAAAGATAGCACCAAGACCTTTTGTTCGAACTGCAGCAACAAACATAATTACACATCATCCCGGCTTGATAGGACCAGCAAGAATAGCAAAACCTGCTACGCCTTATGAAGCTTGGCGATTATTATTTACGAATGATATTTTGGAAACTGTTTTAGAACATACAAATGAAAAAATTACAAACTTTAGTGCAAATTACAGTAGCAGTGATGCTACGTTTATAAATCATTTGAGTATTAGTGAACTGAAAGCATTTCTGGGATTGTTACATCTGGCTGGAGTTTTTAAATCTGGTCGAGAGGACGTGACATCTTTGTGGGCAACTGATGGAACAGGAAGAGACATTTTCCGAGCAACTATGCCAATGAGACGTTTTATGTTTCTTCTAACTGTCATAAGATTTGACAATGCAGATAGTTGAGCTCAAAGAATTGCCGATGGAGATAAGTTACCTGCCATTTCAGAAATTTTCAAGATATTTACAGCAAATTGCAGTGATAATTATGCATGTTCTGAATATGCTACTGTCGATGAGATGCTTGTTCCTTTTAGAGAAAAATGCAAATTTAGAATGTACATGAAGAGCAAACCTGCAAAATATGGTCTTAAAATTATGTGCTTATGTGATGCTAAAACACATTACCTTCTGAACGCGTTTGTTTATACCGGCAAAAATTTAGCGAGGCAAAACTCGAACAAAAAAAAAATTATCTATTCCTACTCTCGATGTATTATCTTTAGGATTACCAATAGCAAACGCAAATAGAAATATCACCGGGGACAATTGGTTCACATCTATCGAATTAGTAAATGAACTCAAATCTCTTGGCCTTATTTATGTCGGCACAATAAGAAAAAATAAGAGAGATGTACCATCCCAATTCCAGCCAAATAAAGATCGAAAAGTCGGCTCATCAATTTTTGGATTCGCTGGAAATCGCACTCTAGTGTCTTATGTGCCCAAAGAAAACAGATTCGTTATTTTACTTAGTACCATGCATCATACGGATAAGGTGAACGATCAATCTAAGAAACCTGAAATTATAGAATTTTACAATTCCACTAAATCAGGTGTTGACAGTCTGGACCAGAAATGTGCAAGTTATTCTTGCAATAGGAGAAGTCGCCGATGGCATCTTACAATATTCTACGGATTACTAAATATTGCAGGCGTAAATTCTTTTATTATTTACACTGCTGCAGCCAATTTAAAACCTATAAAAACTCGAAGAGAGTACAATATTTCTCTAGGAAAGAGCTTAATAAATGATCATTTGCATGAACGCTTAAATTTGAATATTTCAAATAAACTCAAGAATCTAATTAGAATGATTTTGCAAGTTCCAATCTCAAATCAAAAAATGTTCCGTCTCCCCATGCCGCAAAAAGACAGAGATGTGCCTTTTATCCACGTTGCAAGGACCGGAAATAGCCAACAACTTGTAGCACATGTGCTAAAACTGTGTGTAGAGAACATGGAATACAAAAAATGATTTGCATCTCTTGTAATACAGACCAAATAATGTAGGTACAAACGTTGTTGTCATTTTTTTTATAGTTCAATAAAATATAATATTATTCATTTCAGGAGATCAAGTGATGAATGAAGTAGCGGAAAAAAAGTTTGGGGACCTTAAAATTATTATTTTGTTATTATTTTTTCAATAATTTGTAAACGCTGTTAGAATTTCTATTTATTTTGTGTATTTTATATTTTTGTTCAAATAAACGTTATTTTCTATTATTTTGTCTAGTATTTTAATTTGATCCATTGAACCTGATATTGGAAATGAGACCAATGATATAAAATTGTCAAGTTTTGCAATATTTCAAGAATGTCGCTACTTTTAATTTGGGGTCAACGGTGACCCCAAAATACCAGTTATATTTGACAAAACTAGTATACCAGTTAAGGGTTAACAAAAATATCTATTTCAAGAATAGGTAAAATCTGACTTTATTTTTGTAAAAAATCATATAAATATTTGTTTCCGCGCCCGAATTTTATGATTTTTCATCATAATTTAGGTAAAAGAAAACATTGCAACAAGAAAATTGCTATTTCAAGTGTGGTCGGTATTCTAGAATCCAGCCAATAAAGCTTACAATATAAACGTATTCATCAAAAATAGGTAAAATCTGATTAATTTTTGTAATAAATTATATAAATATTTGCTTCCGCGCCCGAATTTTATAATTTTTCATTAAATTTTATCCATAGTACAGGTCCAAAAGCATGTTTATGAATGTTTTAACAAAAATATCCGTTTCAAAAATAGGTAACATCTGACTTTATTTTTGTAAAAATCATATTAATATTTGCATCCGCGACCGAATTTTATAATTTTTCATCATATTTTAGCTAAAAGAAAACATTGCAAAAAGATAATTTCTATTTCAAGTGTGGTAGGTATTCTAGAATCCAGCCCATGTAGCTTACAATATACAACGTATTCATTAGAAATAGGTAAAATCTGACTTTATTTTTGTAAAAAATCATATAAATATTTGCTTCCGCGCCCGAATTTTATGATTTTTTATCATATATTAGCTAAAAGAAAACATTGCTACAAGAAAATTGCTATTTCAATTGTGGTAGGTATTCTAGAATCGAGCCTATGTAGCTTACAATATACAACGTATTCATCAAAAATAGGTAAAATCTGACTTTATTTTTGTAAAAAATCATATAAATATTTGCTTCCGCGCCCGAATTTTATAATTTTTCATCATATTTTATTCATAGTATGGGTCCAAAAGCATGTTTATGAATGTTTTAACAAAAATATCCATTTCAAGAATAGGTAAAATCTGATTGTATTTTTGTAAAAAATCATACAAATATTTGCTTCCGCGCCCGAATTTTATGATTTTTCATCATAATTTAGGTAAAAGAAAACATTGCAACAAGAAAATTGCTATTTCAAGTGTGGTCGGTATTCTAGAATCCAGCCAATGAAGCTTACAATATAAACGTATTCATCAAAAATAGGTAAAATCTAACTTTATTTTTGTAAAAAATCATATAAATATTTGCTTCCGCGACCGAATTTTATAATTTTTCATCATATTTTAGCTAAAAAACACATTGCAACAAGAAAATTGCTATTTCATGTGTGGTAGGTATTCTAGAATCCAGCCCATGTACCTTACAATATACAACGTATTCATTGAAAATAGGTAAAATCTGACTTTATTTTTGTAAAAAATCATATAAATATTTGCTTCCGCGCCCGAATTTAATAATTTTTCATCATATTTTATCCATAGTATAGGTCCAAAAGCATGTTTATGAATGTTTTAACAAAAATATCAGTTTCAAGAATAGGAAAAATCTGACTTTATTTTTGTAAAAAATCATATAAATATTTGCTTCCGCGACCGAATTTTATAATTTTTCATCATATTTTAGCTAAAAGAAAACATTGCAACAAGAAAATTGCTATTTCAAGTGTGGTAGGTATTCTAGAATCCAGCCCATGTAACTTACATTATACAACGTATTCATTAAAAATAGGTAAAATCTGACTTTACTTTTGTAAAAAATCATATAAATATTTGCTTCCGCGACCGAATTTTATAATTTTTCATCATATTTTAGATAAAAGAAAACATTGCAACAAGAAAATTGCTATTTCAAGTGTGGTAGGAATTCTAGAATCCAGCCAATGTAGCTTACAATATACAACGTATTCATTAAAAATAGGTAAAATCTGTCATTATATTTGTAAAAAATCATATAAATATTTGCTTCCGCGCCCAAATTTAATAATTTTTTATCATATTTTGTCCATAGTATAGGTCCAAAAGCATGTTTATGAATGTTTTAACAAAAATATCCATTTCAAAAATAGGTAAAATCTGACTTTATTTTTGTAAAAAATCATATAAATATTTGCTTCCGCGCTCGAATTTTATGATTTTTCATCATAATTTAGCTAAAAGAAAACATTGCAACAAGAAAATTGCTATTTCAAGTGTGGTAGGTATTCTAGAATCCAGCCAATGAAGCTTACAATATACAACGTATTCATTAAAAATAGGTAAAATCTGACTTAATTTTTGCAAAAAATTATATAAATATTTGCTTCCGCGCCCGATTTTATAATTTTTCATTATATTTTATCCATAGTATAGGTCCAAAAGCATGTTTATGAATGTTTTAACAAAAATATCCATTTCAAAAATAGGTAAAATCTGACGTTATTTTTGTAAAAAATCATATAAATATTTGCTTCCGCGACCGAATTTTATTATTTTTCATTATATTTTGTCCATAGCATAGGTCCAAAAGCATGTTTATGAATGTTTTAACAAAAATATCCATTTCAAAAATAGGTAAAATCTGAAATTATTTTTGTAAAAAATCATATAAATATTTGCTTCCGCGCCCGAATTTTATAATTTTTTATCATATTTTAGCTAAAAGAAAACTTTGCAACAAGAAAATTGCTATTTCAAGTGTGGTGGTATTCTAGAATCCAGCCAATGAAGCTTACAATAAGCAACGTATTCATCAAAAATAGGTAAAATCTGACTTTATTTTTGTAAAAAATCATATTTATTATTTGCTTCCGCGACCGAATTTTATAAATTTTCATCATATTTTAGCTAAAAGAAAACATTGCAACAAGAATATTGCTATTTCAAGTGTGGTAGGTATTCTAGAATTCAGCACATGTAGCTTAAAATATACAAAGTATTCATTAAAATTTTTTATCATATTTTAGCTAAAAGAAAACATTGCTACAAGAATATTGCTATTTTAAATGTGGTAGGTATTCTAGAATCCAGCCCATGTAGCTTACAATATACAACGTATTCATCAAAAATAGGTAAAATCTGACTTTATTTTTGTAAAAAATCATATAAATATTTGCTTCCGCTCCCGAATTTTATAATTTTTTACATATTTTATCCATATTATGGGTCCAAAAGCATGTTTATGAATGTTTTAACAAAAATATCCATTTCAAGAATAGGTAAAGTCTGACTTTATTTTTGTAAAAAATCATATATATATTTGCTTCCGCGCCCGAATTTTATAATTTTTCATTAAATTTTATCCATAGTACAGGTCCAATAGCATGTTTATGAATGTTTTAACAAAAATATCCATTTCAAAAATAGGTAAAATCGAACTTTATTTTTGTAAAAAATCATATAAATATTTGCTTCCGCGCCCGAATTATATGATTTTTCATCATATTTTAGCTAAGAGAAAACATTGCTACAAGAAAATTGCTATTTTAAATGTGGTAGGTATTCTAGAATCCAGCCCATGTAGCTTACAATATACAACGTATTCATCAAAAATAGGTAAAATCTGACTTAATTTATGTAAATAAACATATAAATATTTATTAGGTTTGGAAATGAAGAATTTGCAGAATGTTTGTTAAAATTTTTTATTTAAGTGGCTATCGATTTCGGGTAGAACCCTTCTTCAGGCCGACGCTGAAATATACATTACTTTTTCAAAATTTTGTGATTAGATAGAAACATGAGGTTAATTTTTATGGTTAAGTAAACACATCAATGATAAAAACAAACTTACCGTCAGAATTAGTAAAATATATATATAAAGTGTTTGAAAAGCATTTTGGAATTATTAAATCTTGTTAAACATTTTAGAAGTTATAATTTGTAAAAAACGTTTTTGTAACGTGTGTTACGGCGTCTAGGAAGGAAACTGGAATGAACAGTGTGAATATGTATAGGGGATTTGGTTTTTGTTTTACTGCATGATAGAGAAATTATGTTGATGGAGTGTGAAATGGCGGTAAAGATTTAAAAATATGTGGTTCTGGGAAGGTTGTATTTTCGTTTAGTAAAATGTTATCTTTTGATATTGCATGTTTTAAAATTTCGTATTTTTCTAGAAGTTCTAATTTTTTATGAGAATTTTCTTGGTGTAATAGAGTTAGATTTGAATTGATTGTTATTTGATGATGTGTTTCGTTTATGTGGGTTCCGACTGCTGTAGAAGGTCTTTTGTTTAAGTGTTCATTAAATCTGGTTTTTATATTTCGTGTGGTTAAGCCTATGTAGATTTTATTGCAGTTGTTACATGAAATTTTATATATGCCTGATTTTTCAAATGTATCGGTTTTTGGTTTATTATTTATTATGTGTGTGGCTATTGTATTATTTGATTTGGAGGTGATGGAAAGGTTGTGTTTGTATAAAAGTTTTTTTAATTTATTAAATTGAGTGTTGTACGGAACTGAAATGTATTGTGTTATTGGTTTGGTGTGTGGGTATATGTCTTTTAAAATTTTATTGTTAATTATGTTATGGTATATTTTGTGTATATATTCTATTGGAAAATTGTTGCTGAGTCCTATATTAATGATGTTTTGATATTCTTCTTGGTAATTTTCTGTAGATAATGGTGTTGTAATAAGTCTGTTAAAATAATATCGGAAGGCTGCTTGTTTTACTATTGGGTTATGAAATGAGTCGTAAGGTATTATGGAATTTATGGTGGTTGGTTTTCGGTATATTTTATATTCTATTGAATTATTCTTTTTGGTAAGTGTGAGATCTAGAAAGTTTATTGAGTTATTTTGTTCTTTTTGAATTTTATTTGGGAAATATTGTTAATTGAATTGTGAAAATTTTGTAAATCTGAGTCTGAGCCACTCCATAAACAAAACACATCATCAACATAACGTACCCAAAGAAGAATGTGTTTGGAATCTGGAAGTTTCATTATTTTTTGTTCTAAATCATCAATAAAAATATTAGCTAACATTCCACTGATCGGACTTCCCATGGGTAGACCGTCATTAAGTGTATATGTTTTATTGTTAAATGTAAAAAAGTTTTGTTTCAGGGTAATTTTGAAAAGATTAATTATATTGTTAATGTCATTGTTATCTAAATTGAATGAGTTAATAAATTCTGTATCGTTTTTAATAAAATCTGATAGAATATTAATGGTGTTATTTATTGGAACGTTTGTGTATAAGTTTACAATGTCAAAAGATATCATGGTGTAATTATTGGTTTGTAACGGGGTGTTATTAATGTGCGTTATTAGTTCTGCTGAGTTTTTAATTGAATGTGGTGAATAATAGTTTGTGAGATTGTTTATGAGATGGTTGAGAAATTTGGATAGATTGTTGGCGGGTGAAGAGATGGAACTGGTAATGGGTCTGATGGATTTGTTAGGTTTGTGTAGTTTTATGAGGCTGTATAGTATGGGTGTTTTTGCGTTGGGGTTGATGAGTTTTCTGTGGGTTATTGAGAATTTGTTGAGAGTGTGGGAGGATTGTTTAAGTGTATTGTTGAAGGAGTGGATGAAAGTTGGTAATGGATTCTTATTGGTTTCTGTAATGTTATTTTCTTGAAAAAAGGTAAGTGTTTTTTGAATGTAATCGTCGGTATTCAATATGACAAGTCCTGCGTTTTTATCAGCTTTAGTAATAGTTAAATTGTTATTTTTAATTTTTTCCTGAATATTTTTAATGTTTTGTTTTATAAATTTATTTTTGGTCTGAATTTTATGTGTTTTTGAGTTATTGTTGTTAAAATTGATGTGTGTACTTACTTGGGCTTCTTGTGAGATAAATTTAGATATGTCGTTAAAAATTTCTTGGCGTTGTGGGTGATATTGTATTTGGGCTTCTATGTCTATTGTTATACGGAGTAGATCATTTTTGGTCGGTTGGGGGGCGAATTTGTGGCTCTTGTTTAGAAGTTTTGTTTCTTCTGTGGAAAAATTAACTGAAGATAAATTGGTGGTGCGAGATGTGATGGTGTTGTTGGGTGTGGTTGTAGGTGTATGTGTTGATGTGTGTGGTGTTGTAGGTGTGTATGTTGATGTGTGTGGTGTTGTAGATGTGCGTGTTGATGTGTGTGTTGTTGTGGTTCGGTGTTTTGTCATTTGTTGTTGTTGTATTAGTTTGTGTAATTTATACCTTCTTTTTTGGTCTTGTTCGAGTTCTTCTGTGGTTACTATTTCTTGTAGATTTGTTGTTAGTGTTTCGTACTCTATGGTATGTAGGTATTTGAGTAGATGGTGGTGTAGAAATTTTAGTTTCATATGTATTTCAGTTTCCTTCCTAGACAGTTTTTTAATTTCCTGTTTTAAAAGCTTGAGATAAAATTCTTCTTTGTCTTTATTTGTAATCTGTAAATGTTTTGGAAATTTGATTTTTAAAAAATTTGGAACGACTTTATGAAGTTTGGCTGAGTGTAGGAATTTAATGTGTTCTGTAGTTCGGTGTCGTTTATGTAATATATATTTTAGCTGTTGGAGTGATACGGATAACTCCGATGATTTTATAAATTGACAAAAAGACTCCAGGCTGTTCTGCATGTTTTATTAGGTTTGGAAATGAAGAATTTGCAGAATGTTTGTTAAAATTTTTTATTTAAGTGGCTATCGATTTCGGGTAGAACCCTTCTTCAGGCCGACGCTGAAATATACATTACTTTTTCAAAATTTTGTGATTAGATAGAAACATGAGGTTAATTTTTATGGTTAAGTAAACACATCAATGATAAAAACAAACTTACCGTCAGAATTAGTAAAATATATATATAAAGTGTTTGAAAAGCATTTTGGAATTATTAAATCTTGTTAAACATTTTAGAAGTTATAATTTGTAAAAAACGTTTTTGTAACGTGTGTTACGGCGTCTAGGAAGGAAACTGGAATGAACAGTGTGAATATGTATAGGGGATTTGGTTTTTGTTTTACTGCATGATAGAGAAATTATGTTGATGGAGTGTGAAATGGCGGTAAAGATTTAAAAATATGTGGTTCTGGGAAGGTTGTATTTTCGTTTAGTAAAATGTTATCTTTTGATATTGCATGTTTTAAAATTTCGTATTTTTCTAGAAGTTCTAATTTTTTATGAGAATTTTCTTGGTGTAATAGAGTTAGATTTGAATTGATTGTTATTTGATGATGTGTTTCGTTTATGTGGGTTCCGACTGCTGTAGAAGGTCTTTTGTTTAAGTGTTCATTAAATCTGGTTTTTATATTTCGTGTGGTTAAGCCTATGTAGATTTTATTGCAGTTGTTACATGAAATTTTATATATGCCTGATTTTTCAAATGTATCGGTTTTTGGTTTATTATTTATTATGTGTGTGGCTATTGTATTATTTGATTTGGAGGTGATGGAAAGGTTGTGTTTGTATAAAAGTTTTTTTAATTTATTAAATTGAGTGTTGTACGGAACTGAAATGTATTGTGTTATTGGTTTGGTGTGTGGGTATATGTCTTTTAAAATTTTATTGTTAATTATGTTATGGTATATTTTGTGTATATATTCTATTGGAAAATTGTTGCTGAGTCCTATATTAATGATGTTTTGATATTCTTCTTGGTAATTTTCTGTAGATAATGGTGTTGTAATAAGTCTGTTAAAATAATATCGGAAGGCTGCTTGTTTTACTATTGGGTTATGAAATGAGTCGTAAGGTATTATGGAATTTATGGTGGTTGGTTTTCGGTATATTTTATATTCTATTGAATTATTCTTTTTGGTAAGTGTGAGATCTAGAAAGTTTATTGAGTTATTTTGTTCTTTTTCTAATGTGAATTTTATTTGGGAAATATTGTTAATTGAATTGTGAAAATTTTGTAAATCTGAGTCTGAGCCACTCCATAAACAAAACACATCATCAACATAACGTACCCAAAGAAGAATGTGTTTGGAATCTGGAAGTTTCATTATTTTTTGTTCTAAATCATCAATAAAAATATTAGCTAACATTCCACTGATCGGACTTCCCATGGGTAGACCGTCATTAAGTGTATATGTTTTATTGTTAAATGTAAAAAAATTTTTTTTTCAGGGTAATTTTGAAAAGATTAATTATATTGTTAATGTCATTGTTATCTAAATTGAATGAGTTAATAAATTCTGTATCGTTTTTAATAAAATCTGATAGAATATTAATGGTGTTATTTATTGGAACGTTTGTGTATAAGTTTACAATGTCAAAAGATATCATGGTGTAATTATTGGTTTGTAACGGGGTGTTATTAATGTGCGTTATTAGTTCTGCTGAGTTTTTAATTGAATGTGGTGAATAATAGTTTGTGAGATTGTTTATGAGATGGTTGAGAAATTTGGATAGATTGTTGGCGGGTGAAGAGATGGAACTGGTAATGGGTCTGATGGATTTGTTAGGTTTGTGTAGTTTTATGAGGCTGTATAGTATGGGTGTTTTTGCGTTGGGGTTGATGAGTTTTCTGTGGGTTATTGAGAATTTGTTGAGAGTGTGGGAGGATTGTTTAAGTGTATTGTTGAAGGAGTGGATGAAAGTTGGTAATGGATTCTTATTGGTTTCTGTAATGTTATTTTCTTGAAAAAAGGTAAGTGTTTTTTGAATGTAATCGTCGGTATTCAATATGACAAGTCCTGCGTTTTTATCAGCTTTAGTAATAGTTAAATTGTTATTTTTAATTTTTTCCTGAATATTTTTAATGTTTTGTTTTATAAATTTATTTTTGGTCTGAATTTTATGTGTTTTTGAGTTATTGTTGTTAAAATTGATGTGTGTACTTACTTGGGCTTCTTGTGAGATAAATTTAGATATGTCGTTAAAAATTTCTTGGCGTTGTGGGTGATATTGTATTTGGGCTTCTATGTCTATTGTTATACGGAGTAGATCATTTTTGGTCGGTTGGGGGGCGAATTTGTGGCTCTTGTTTAGAAGTTTTGTTTCTTCTGTGGAAAAATTAACTGAAGATAAATTGGTGGTGCGAGATGTGATGGTGTTGTTGGGTGTGGTTGTAGGTGTATGTGTTGATGTGTGTGGTGTTGTAGGTGTGTATGTTGATGTGTGTGGTGTTGTAGATGTGCGTGTTGATGTGTGTGTTGTTGTGGTTCGGTGTTTTGTCATTTGTTGTTGTTGTATTAGTTTGTGTAATTTATACCTTCTTTTTTGGTCTTGTTCGAGTTCTTCTGTGGTTACTATTTCTTGTAGATTTGTTGTTAGTGTTTCGTACTCTATGGTATGTAGGTATTTGAGTAGATGGTGGTGTAGAAATTTTAGTTTCATATGTATTTCAGTTTCCTTCCTAGACAGTTTTTTAATTTCCTGTTTTAAAAGCTTGAGATAAAATTCTTCTTTGTCTTTATTTGTAATCTGTAAATGTTTTGGAAATTTGATTTTTAAAAAATTTGGAACGACTTTATGAAGTTTGGCTGAGTGTAGGAATTTAATGTGTTCTGTAGTTCGGTGTCGTTTATGTAATATATATTTTAGCTGTTGGAGTGATACGGATAACTCCGATGATTTTATAAATTGACAAAAAGACTCCAGGCTGTTCTGCATGTTTTATTAGGTTTGGAAATGAAGAATTTGCAGAATGTTTGTTAAAATTTTTTATTTAAGTGGCTATCGATTTCGGGTAGAACCCTTCTTCAGGCCGACGCTGAAATATACATTACTTTTTCAAAATTTTGTGATTAGATAGAAACATGAGGTTAATTTTTATGGTTAAGTAAACACATCAATGATAAAAACAAACTTACCGTCAGAATTAGTAAAATATATATATAAAGTGTTTGAAAAGCATTTTGGAATTATTAAATCTTGTTAAACATTTTAGAAGTTATAATTTGTAAAAAACGTTTTTGTAACGTGTGTTACGGCGTCTAGGAAGGAAACTGGAATGAACAGTGTGAATATGTATAGGGGATTTGGTTTTTGTTTTACTGCATGATAGAGAAATTATGTTGATGGAGTGTGAAATGGCGGTAAAGATTTAAAAATATGTGGTTCTGGGAAGGTTGTATTTTCGTTTAGTAAAATGTTATCTTTTGATATTGCATGTTTTAAAATTTCGTATTTTTCTAGAAGTTCTAATTTTTTATGAGAATTTTCTTGGTGTAATAGAGTTAGATTTGAATTGATTGTTATTTGATGATGTGTTTCGTTTATGTGGGTTCCGACTGCTGTAGAAGGTCTTTTGTTTAAGTGTTCATTAAATCTGGTTTTTATATTTCGTGTGGTTAAGCCTATGTAGATTTTATTGCAGTTGTTACATGAAATTTTATATATGCCTGATTTTTCAAATGTATCGGTTTTTGGTTTATTATTTATTATGTGTGTGGCTATTGTATTATTTGATTTGGAGGTGATGGAAAGGTTGTGTTTGTATAAAAGTTTTTTTAATTTATTAAATTGAGTGTTGTACGGAACTGAAATGTATTGTGTTATTGGTTTGGTGTGTGGGTATATGTCTTTTAAAATTTTATTGTTAATTATGTTATGGTATATTTTGTGTATATATTCTATTGGAAAATTGTTGCTGAGTCCTATATTAATGATGTTTTGATATTCTTCTTGGTAATTTTCTGTAGATAATGGTGTTGTAATAAGTCTGTTAAAATAATATCGGAAGGCTGCTTGTTTTACTATTGGGTTATGAAATGAGTCGTAAGGTATTATGGAATTTATGGTGGTTGGTTTTCGGTATATTTTATATTCTATTGAATTATTCTTTTTGGTAAGTGTGAGATCTAGAAAGTTTATTGAGTTATTTTGTTCTTTTTCTAATGTGAATTTTATTTGGGAAATATTGTTAATTGAATTGTGAAAATTTTGTAAATCTGAGTCTGAGCCACTCCATAAACAAAACACATCATCAACATAACGTACCCAAAGAAGAATGTGTTTGGAATCTGGAAGTTTCATTATTTTTTGTTCTAAATCATCAATAAAAATATTAGCTAACATTCCACTGATCGGACTTCCCATGGGTAGACCGTCATTAAGTGTATATGTTTTATTGTTAAATGTAAAAAAGTTTTGTTTCAGGGTAATTTTGAAAAGATTAATTATATTGTTAATGTCATTGTTATCTAAATTGAATGAGTTAATAAATTCTGTATCGTTTTTAATAAAATCTGATAGAATATTAATGGTGTTATTTATTGGAACGTTTGTGTATAAGTTTACAATGTCAAAAGATATCATGGTGTAATTATTGGTTTGTAACGGGGTGTTATTAATGTGCGTTATTAGTTCTGCTGAGTTTTTAATTGAATGTGGTGAATAATAGTTTGTGAGATTGTTTATGAGATGGTTGAGAAATTTGGATAGATTGTTGGCGGGTGAAGAGATGGAACTGGTAATGGGTCTGATGGATTTGTTAGGTTTGTGTAGTTTTATGAGGCTGTATAGTATGGGTGTTTTTGCGTTGGGGTTGATGAGTTTTCTGTGGGTTATTGAGAATTTGTTGAGAGTGTGGGAGGATTGTTTAAGTGTATTGTTGAAGGAGTGGATGAAAGTTGGTAATGGATTCTTATTGGTTTCTGTAATGTTATTTTCTTGAAAAAAGGTAAGTGTTTTTTGAATAACATTACAGAAACCAATAAGAATCCATTACCAACTTTCATCCACTCCTTCAACAATACACTTAAACAATCCTCCCACACTCTCAACAAATTCTCAATAACCCACAGAAAACTCATCAACCCCAACGCAAAAACACCCATACTATACAGCCTCATAAAACTACACAAACCTAACAAATCCATCAGACCCATTACCAGTTCCATCTCTTCACCCGCCAACAATCTATCCAAATTTCTCAACCATCTCATAAACAATCTCACAAACTATTATTCACCACATTCAATTAAAAACTCAGCAGAACTAATAACGCACATTAATAACACCCCGTTACAAACCAATAATTACACCATGATATCTTTTGACATTGTAAACTTATACACAAACGTTCCAATAAATAACACCATTAATATTCTATCAGATTTTATTAAAAACGATACAGAATTTATTAACTCATTCAATTTAGATAACAATGACATTAACAATATAATTAATCTTTTCAAAATTACCCTGAAACAAAACTTTTTTACATTTAACAATAAAACATATACACTTAATGACGGTCTACCCATGGGAAGTCCGATCAGTGGAATGTTAGCTAATATTTTTATTGATGATTTAGAACAAAAAATAATGAAACTTCCAGATTCCAAACACATTCTTCTTTGGGTACGTTATGTTGATGATGTGTTTTGTTTATGGAGTGGCTCAGACTCAGATTTACAAAATTTTCACAATTCAATTAACAATATTTCCCAAATAAAATTCACATTAGAAAAAGAACAAAATAACTCAATAAACTTTCTAGATCTCACACTTACCAAAAAGAATAATTCAATAGAATATAAAATATACCGAAAACCAACCACCATAAATTCCATAATACCTTACGACTCATTTCATAACCCAATAGTAAAACAAGCAGCCTTCCGATATTATTTTAACAGACTTATTACAACACCATTATCTACAGAAAATTACCAAGAAGAATATCAAAACATCATTAATATAGGACTCAGCAACAATTTTCCAATAGAATATATACACAAAATATACCATAACATAATTAACAATAAAATTTTAAAAGACATATACCCACACACCAAACCAATAACACAATACATTTCAGTTCCGTACAACACTCAATTTAATAAATTAAAAAAACTTTTATACAAACACAACCTTTCCATCACCTCCAAATCAAATAATACAATAGCCACACACATAATAAATAATAAACCAAAAACCGATACATTTGAAAAATCAGGCATATATAAAATTTCATGTAACAACTGCAATAAAATCTACATAGGCTTAACCACACGAAATATAAAAACCAGATTTAATGAACACTTAAACAAAAGACCTTCTACAGCAGTCGGAACCCACATAAACGAAACACATCATCAAATAACAATCAATTCAAATCTAACTCTATTACACCAAGAAAATTCTCATAAAAAATTAGAACTTCTAGAAAAATACGAAATTTTAAAACATGCAATATCAAAAGATAACATTTTACTAAACGAAAATACAACCTTCCCAGAACCACATATTTTTAAATCTTTACCGCCATTTCACACTCCATCAACATAATTTCTCTATCATGCAGTAAAACAAAAACCAAATCCCCTATACATATTCACACTGTTCATTCCAGTTTCCTTCCTAGACGCCGTAACACACGTTACAAAAACGTTTTTTACAAATTATAACTTCTAAAATGTTTAACAAGATTTAATAATTCCAAAATGCTTTTCAAACACTTTATATATATATTTTACTAATTCTGACGGTAAGTTTGTTTTTATCATTGATGTGTTTACTTAACCATAAAAATTAACCTCATGTTTCTATCTAATCACAAAATTTTGAAAAAGTAATGTATATTTCAGCGTCGGCCTGAAGAAGGGTTCTACCCGAAATCGATAGCCACTTAAATAAAAAATTTTAACAAACATTCTGCAAATTCTTCATTTCCAAACCTAATAAAACATGCAGAACAGCCTGGAGTCTTTTTGTCAATTTATAAAATCATCGGAGTTATCCGTATCACTCCAACAGCTAAAATATATATTACATAAACGACACCGAACTACAGAACACATTAAATTCCTACACTCAGCCAAACTTCATAAAGTCGTTCCAAATTTTTTAAAAATCAAATTTCCAAAACATTTACAGATTACAAATAAAGACAAAGAAGAATTTTATCTCAAGCTTTTAAAACAGGAAATTAAAAAACTGTCTAGGAAGGAAACTGAAATACATATGAAACTAAAATTTCTACACCACCATCTACTCAAATACCTACATACCATAGAGTACGAAACACTAACAACAAATCTACAAGAAATAGTAACCACAGAAGAACTCGAACAAGACCAAAAAAGAAGGTATAAATTACACAAACTAATACAACAACAACAAATGACAAAACACCGAACCACAACAACACACACATCAACACGCACATCTACAACACCACACACATCAACATACACACCTACAACACCACACACATCAACACATACACCTACAACCACACCCAACAACACCATCACATCTCGCACCACCAATTTATCTTCAGTTAATTTTTCCACAGAAGAAACAAAACTTCTAAACAAGAGCCACAAATTCGCCCCCCAACCGACCAAAAATGATCTACTCCGTATAACAATAGACATAGAAGCCCAAATACAATATCACCCACAACGCCAAGAAATTTTTAACGACATATCTAAATTTATCTCACAAGAAGCCCAAGTAAGTACACACATCAATTTTAACAACAATAACTCAAAAACACATAAAATTCAGACCAAAAATAAATTTATAAAACAAAACATTAAAAATATTCAGGAAAAAATTAAAAATAACAATTTAACTATTACTAAAGCTGATAAAAACGCAGGACTTGTCATATTGAATACCGACGATTACATTCAAAAAACACTTACCTTTTTTCAAGAAAATAACATTACAGAAACCAATAAGAATCCATTACCAACTTTCATCCACTCCTTCAACAATACACTTAAACAATCCTCCCACACTCTCAACAAATTCTCAATAACCCACAGAAAACTCATCAACCCCAACGCAAAAACACCCATACTATACAGCCTCATAAAACTACACAAACCTAACAAATCCATCAGACCCATTACCAGTTCCATCTCTTCACCCGCCAACAATCTATCCAAATTTCTCAACCATCTCATAAACAATCTCACAAACTATTATTCACCACATTCAATTAAAAACTCAGCAGAACTAATAACGCACATTAATAACACCCCGTTACAAACCAATAATTACACCATGATATCTTTTGACATTGTAAACTTATACACAAACGTTCCAATAAATAACACCATTAATATTCTATCAGATTTTATTAAAAACGATACAGAATTTATTAACTCATTCAATTTAGATAACAATGACATTAACAATATAATTAATCTTTTCAAAATTACCCTGAAACAAAACTTTTTTACATTTAACAATAAAACATATACACTTAATGACGGTCTACCCATGGGAAGTCCGATCAGTGGAATGTTAGCTAATATTTTTATTGATGATTTAGAACAAAAAATAATGAAACTTCCAGATTCCAAACACATTCTTCTTTGGGTACGTTATGTTGATGATGTGTTTTGTTTATGGAGTGGCTCAGACTCAGATTTACAAAATTTTCACAATTCAATTAACAATATTTCCCAAATAAAATTCACATTAGAAAAAGAACAAAATAACTCAATAAACTTTCTAGATCTCACACTTACCAAAAAGAATAATTCAATAGAATATAAAATATACCGAAAACCAACCACCATAAATTCCATAATACCTTACGACTCATTTCATAACCCAATAGTAAAACAAGCAGCCTTCCGATATTATTTTAACAGACTTATTACAACACCATTATCTACAGAAAATTACCAAGAAGAATATCAAAACATCATTAATATAGGACTCAGCAACAATTTTCCAATAGAATATATACACAAAATATACCATAACATAATTAACAATAAAATTTTAAAAGACATATACCCACACACCAAACCAATAACACAATACATTTCAGTTCCGTACAACACTCAATTTAATAAATTAAAAAAACTTTTATACAAACACAACCTTTCCATCACCTCCAAATCAAATAATACAATAGCCACACACATAATAAATAATAAACCAAAAACCGATACATTTGAAAAATCAGGCATATATAAAATTTCATGTAACAACTGCAATAAAATCTACATAGGCTTAACCACACGAAATATAAAAACCAGATTTAATGAACACTTAAACAAAAGACCTTCTACAGCAGTCGGAACCCACATAAACGAAACACATCATCAAATAACAATCAATTCAAATCTAACTCTATTACACCAAGAAAATTCTCATAAAAAATTAGAACTTCTAGAAAAATACGAAATTTTAAAACATGCAATATCAAAAGATAACATTTTACTAAACGAAAATACAACCTTCCCAGAACCACATATTTTTAAATCTTTACCGCCATTTCACACTCCATCAACATAATTTCTCTATCATGCAGTAAAACAAAAACCAAATCCCCTATACATATTCACACTGTTCATTCCAGTTTCCTTCCTAGACGCCGTAACACACGTTACAAAAACGTTTTTTACAAATTATAACTTCTAAAATGTTTAACAAGATTTAATAATTCCAAAATGCTTTTCAAACACTTTATATATATATTTTACTAATTCTGACGGTAAGTTTGTTTTTATCATTGATGTGTTTACTTAACCATAAAAATTAACCTCATGTTTCTATCTAATCACAAAATTTTGAAAAAGTAATGTATATTTCAGCGTCGGCCTGAAGAAGGGTTCTACCCGAAATCGATAGCCACTTAAATAAAAAATTTTAACAAACATTCTGCAAATTCTTCATTTCCAAACCTAATAAAACATGCAGAACAGCCTGGAGTCTTTTTGTCAATTTATAAAATCATCGGAGTTATCCGTATCACTCCAACAGCTAAAATATATATTACATAAACGACACCGAACTACAGAACACATTAAATTCCTACACTCAGCCAAACTTCATAAAGTCGTTCCAAATTTTTTAAAAATCAAATTTCCAAAACATTTACAGATTACAAATAAAGACAAAGAAGAATTTTATCTCAAGCTTTTAAAACAGGAAATTAAAAAACTGTCTAGGAAGGAAACTGAAATACATATGAAACTAAAATTTCTACACCACCATCTACTCAAATACCTACATACCATAGAGTACGAAACACTAACAACAAATCTACAAGAAATAGTAACCACAGAAGAACTCGAACAAGACCAAAAAAGAAGGTATAAATTACACAAACTAATACAACAACAACAAATGACAAAACACCGAACCACAACAACACACACATCAACACGCACATCTACAACACCACACACATCAACATACACACCTACAACACCACACACATCAACACATACACCTACAACCACACCCAACAACACCATCACATCTCGCACCACCAATTTATCTTCAGTTAATTTTTCCACAGAAGAAACAAAACTTCTAAACAAGAGCCACAAATTCGCCCCCCAACCGACCAAAAATGATCTACTCCGTATAACAATAGACATAGAAGCCCAAATACAATATCACCCACAACGCCAAGAAATTTTTAACGACATATCTAAATTTATCTCACAAGAAGCCCAAGTAAGTACACACATCAATTTTAACAACAATAACTCAAAAACACATAAAATTCAGACCAAAAATAAATTTATAAAACAAAACATTAAAAATATTCAGGAAAAAATTAAAAATAACAATTTAACTATTACTAAAGCTGATAAAAACGCAGGACTTGTCATATTGAATACCGACGATTACATTCAAAAAACACTTACCTTTTTTCAAGAAAATAACATTACAGAAACCAATAAGAATCCATTACCAACTTTCATCCACTCCTTCAACAATACACTTAAACAATCCTCCCACACTCTCAACAAATTCTCAATAACCCACAGAAAACTCATCAACCCCAACGCAAAAACACCCATACTATACAGCCTCATAAAACTACACAAACCTAACAAATCCATCAGACCCATTACCAGTTCCATCTCTTCACCCGCCAACAATCTATCCAAATTTCTCAACCATCTCATAAACAATCTCACAAACTATTATTCACCACATTCAATTAAAAACTCAGCAGAACTAATAACGCACATTAATAACACCCCGTTACAAACCAATAATTACACCATGATATCTTTTGACATTGTAAACTTATACACAAACGTTCCAATAAATAACACCATTAATATTCTATCAGATTTTATTAAAAACGATACAGAATTTATTAACTCATTCAATTTAGATAACAATGACATTAACAATATAATTAATCTTTTCAAAATTACCCTGAAACAAAACTTTTTTACATTTAACAATAAAACATATACACTTAATGACGGTCTACCCATGGGAAGTCCGATCAGTGGAATGTT
Organism: Stenolophus ochropezus; assembly: GCA_035578165.1. Lineage (NCBI taxonomy): Eukaryota > Metazoa > Arthropoda > Insecta > Coleoptera > Carabidae > Stenolophus > Stenolophus ochropezus. The sequence goes on from JAQOWZ010000408.1 coordinate 28,586, forward strand.
AGCTAATATTTTTATTGATGATTTAGAACAAAAAATAATGAAACTTCCAGATTCCAAACACATTCTTCTTTGGGTACGTTATGTTGATGATGTGTTTTGTTTATGGAGTGGCTCAGACTCAGATTTACAAAATTTTCACAATTCAATTAACAATATTTCCCAAATAAAATTCACATTAGAAAAAGAACAAAATAACTCAATAAACTTTCTAGATCTCACACTTACCAAAAAGAATAATTCAATAGAATATAAAATATACCGAAAACCAACCACCATAAATTCCATAATACCTTACGACTCATTTCATAACCCAATAGTAAAACAAGCAGCCTTCCGATATTATTTTAACAGACTTATTACAACACCATTATCTACAGAAAATTACCAAGAAGAATATCAAAACATCATTAATATAGGACTCAGCAACAATTTTCCAATAGAATATATACACAAAATATACCATAACATAATTAACAATAAAATTTTAAAAGACATATACCCACACACCAAACCAATAACACAATACATTTCAGTTCCGTACAACACTCAATTTAATAAATTAAAAAAACTTTTATACAAACACAACCTTTCCATCACCTCCAAATCAAATAATACAATAGCCACACACATAATAAATAATAAACCAAAAACCGATACATTTGAAAAATCAGGCATATATAAAATTTCATGTAACAACTGCAATAAAATCTACATAGGCTTAACCACACGAAATATAAAAACCAGATTTAATGAACACTTAAACAAAAGACCTTCTACAGCAGTCGGAACCCACATAAACGAAACACATCATCAAATAACAATCAATTCAAATCTAACTCTATTACACCAAGAAAATTCTCATAAAAAATTAGAACTTCTAGAAAAATACGAAATTTTAAAACATGCAATATCAAAAGATAACATTTTACTAAACGAAAATACAACCTTCCCAGAACCACATATTTTTAAATCTTTACCGCCATTTCACACTCCATCAACATAATTTCTCTATCATGCAGTAAAACAAAAACCAAATCCCCTATACATATTCACACTGTTCATTCCAGTTTCCTTCCTAGACGCCGTAACACACGTTACAAAAACGTTTTTTACAAATTATAACTTCTAAAATGTTTAACAAGATTTAATAATTCCAAAATGCTTTTCAAACACTTTATATATATATTTTACTAATTCTGACGGTAAGTTTGTTTTTATCATTGATGTGTTTACTTAACCATAAAAATTAACCTCATGTTTCTATCTAATCACAAAATTTTGAAAAAGTAATGTATATTTCAGCGTCGGCCTGAAGAAGGGTTCTACCCGAAATCGATAGCCACTTAAATAAAAAATTTTAACAAACATTCTGCAAATTCTTCATTTCCAAACCTAATAAAACATGCAGAACAGCCTGGAGTCTTTTTGTCAATTTATATAAATATTTGATTCCGCGCCCGAATTTTATAATTTTTCATCATATTTTATCCATAGTATAGGTCCAAAAGCATGTTTATGAATGTTTTAACAAAAATATCCATTTCAAGAATAGGTAAAATCTGACTTTATTTTTGTAAAAAATCATATAAATATTTGCTTCCGCGCCCGAATTTTATGATTTTTCATTATAATTTAGGTAAAAGAAAACATTGCAACATGAAAAATGCTATTTCAAGTGTGGTAGGTATTCTAGAATCCAGCCCATGTAGCTTACAATATACAATGTATTCATTAAAAATATGTAAAATCTTACTTTATTTTTGTAAAAAATCATATAAATATTTGCTTCCGCGCCCGAATTTTATGATTTTTTATCATATTTTAGCTAAAAGAAAACAATGCTACAAGAAAATTGCTATTTCAATTGTGGCAGGTATTTTAGGATCCAGCCCATGTAGCTTACAATATACACCGTAATCATCAAAAATAAGTAAAGTCTGACTTTATTTTTGTAAAAAATCATATAAATATTTGCTTCTTCGCCCGAATTTTATAATTTTTCATCAAATTTTAGCTAAAAGAGAACATTGCTACAAGAAAATTGCTATTTCAATTGTGGTAGGTATCCTAAAATCCAGCCCACGTAGCTTACAATATACAACGTATTCATCAAAAATAGGTAAAATCTGACTTTATTTTTGTAAAAAATCATATAAATATTTGCTTCCGCGCCCGAATTTTATAATTTTTCATCATATTTTATCCATAGTATAGGTCCAACATCATGTTTATGAATGTTTTAACAAAAATATCCATTTCAATAATAGGTAAAATCTGCCTTTATATTTTTAAAAAATCATATAAATATTTACTTCCGCCCCCGAATTTTATTATTTTTCATCATATTTTAGCTAAAAGAAAACATTGCTACAAGAAAATTGTTATTCCAATTGTGATAGGAATTCTAGAATCCAGCCCATGTAGCTTACAATATACAACGTATTCATCAAAAATAGGTAAAATCTGACTTTATTTTTGTAAAAAAATCATATAAATATTTGCTTCCGCGCCCGAATTTTATGATTTTTTATCATTATTTAGGTAAGAGAAAACATTGCAACAAGAAAATTGCTATTTCAAGTGTGGTAGGTATTCTAGAATCCAGCCAATAAAGCTTACAATATACAACGTATTCATCAAAAATAGGTAAAATCTGACTTAATTTTTGTAAAATTTTATATAAATATTTGCTTCCGCGACCAAATTTTATAAGTTTTCATTATATTTTGTCCACAGTATTGGTCCAAAAGCATTTTTATGAATGGTGTAACAAAAATATCCATTTCAAAAATAGGTAAAATCTGACTTTATTTTTTAAAAAATCATATAAATATTTGCTTCCGCGCCCGAATTTTATAATTTTTTATCATACTTTAGCTAAAAGAAAACATTGCAACAAGAAAATAGCTATTTCAAGTGTGGTGGTATTCTAGAATCCAGCCAATGAAGCTTACAATATGCAACGTATTCATAAAAAATTGGTAAAATCAGACTTTATTTTTGTAAAAAATCATATAAATATTTGCCTCCGCGCCCGAATTTTATGATTTTTCATCATATTTAGCTAAAAGAAAACATTGCTACAAGAAAATTGCTATTCCAATTGTGGTAGGTATTCTAGAATCCAGCCCATGTAGCTTACAATAAACAACGTATTCATCAAAAATAGGTAAAATCTGACTTTATTTTTGTAAAAAATCATATAAATATTTGCTTCCGCGCCCGAATTTTATAATTTTTCATCATATTTTATCCATAGTATATGTCCAAAACCATGTTTATGAATGTTTTAACAAAAATATCCATTTCAAAAATAGATAAAATCTGACTTTATTTTTGTAAAAAATCATATAAATATTTGCTTCCGCGCCCGAATTTTATGATTTTTCATCATAATTTAAGTAAAAGAAAACATTGCAACAAGTAAATGCTATTTCAAGTGTGGTATGTATTCTAGAATCCAGCCCATGTAGCTTACAATATACAACGTATTCATCAAAAATAGGTAAAATCTGACTTTATATTCGTAAAAAATCATATAAATATTTGCTTCCGCGCCCGAATTTTATAATTTTTCATTATATTTTATTCATAGTATAGGTCCAAAAGCATGTTTATGAATGTTTTAACAAAAATATCCACTTCAAAAATAGGTAAAATCTGACTTTATTTTTGTAAAAAACCATATAAATATTTGCCTCCGCGCCCGAATTTTATGATTTTTCATCATTAATTAGATAAGAGAAAACATTGCAACAAGAAAATTGCTATTTCAAGTGTGGTAGGTATTCTAGAATCCAGCCAATGAAGCTTACAATATGCTACGTATTTATCAAAAATAGGTAAAATCTAACTTAATTTTTGTAAAAAATCATATAAATATTTGCTTCCGCGCCGAATTTTATAATTTTTTATCTTATTTTATCTATAGTATAGGTCCAAAAGTATGTTTATGAATGTTTTAACAAAAATATCTATTTCAAAAATAGGTAAACTCTGACATTATTTTTGTAAAAAATCATATGAATATTTGCTTCCGCGCCCGTATTTTATAATTTTTCATCATATTTTAGCTAAAAGAAAACATTGCAACAAGAAAATTGCTATTTCAAGTATAGTGGTATTCTAAGATCCAGCCAATGAAACTTACAATATGCAACATATTCATCAAAAATAGGTAAAATCTGACTTTATTTTTATAAAAAATCATATAAATATTAGCTTCCGCGCCCGAATATTATAATTTTTCATCATATTTTATCCATAGTATAGGTCCAAAAGCATGTTTATGAATGTTTTAACAAAAATATCCATTTCAAGAATAGGTAAAATCCGACTTTATTTTTGTAAAAAATCATATAAATATTTGCTTCCGCGCCCGAATTTTATAATTTTTTATTATATTTTAGCTAAAAGAAAACATTGCAACAAGAAAATTGCTATTTCAAGTGTGGTGGTATTCTAGGATCCAGCCAATGAAGCTTACAATATGCAACGTATTCATCAAAAATAGGTAAAATCTGACTTTATTTTTGTAAAAAATCATATAAATATTAGCTTCCGCGCTCGAATTTTATAATTTTTCATCATATTTTATCCATAGTATAGGTCCAAAAGCATGTTTATGAATGTTTTAACAAAAATATCCATTTCAAGAATAAGTAAAATCCGACTTTATTTTTGTAAAAAATCATATAAATATTTGCTTCCGTGCCCGAATTTTATAATTTTTTATTATTGTAACAGAGGGGTTGTGCAGTGAAGTACAAGCCCTCGTTGACGTACTGAATTATGCAGGACGGTTCAAAGAATGTAAGTTTATACTTACCTGTTCACTGCTGTCCTTCGTTGATGCTGTACTCTGGGTAGGTGCGGGTGGAAGGTGAAAATGGGCACTTCAAAAGACACTACTTTTTAAGTTTCGACGTTTAATAATTTTTATTAAAAATTAAAAATTATAAAGTCTGATTTGCAATAACTTAAATACTAACAATACATTTTAAAGTAAACTAAATGAACAAATCTACTGAAATTAAATTACTATTAATTATCCTAACCACGACCGTGATTTGCGACACCCGATGTGAGAATGCCCGCAAATTTTTGGTCTTCTACCAAGTCGAATCAAACTGCTGACATATCGCTTGGGAGTATTCCACCGTTTTTGCCAACTTATCGAATGTCATCGAACGGCGGAAGCCACCCAGCCACGTGCCAGCACTCTGCAGCGGATAGCGAGTTCAATCAACCACCTACGCTAACAATTTTTGCTAATTGAACTCACATCCGTTACACTATCTTCCCCTCTAAACTCGACTGTGAGTGGAATTCAAAGTCGAGTCTAGCTGAATTTCATTCAACTTGGTAGTGGTATACAAAAACAAACTAGACTATGGGCTGGCGCAGAATGTCGAGGTTAGCGGAAGAACCACTGGGTTGCTGAGCTACGGCTATTGGGAGACCCGGGTAGATTGGTGGAGGCTCGGTCTCCGCGACCTGGTTGGGGGTTTGTTGTCGTGCCAAGTTAATTAGGTATCGCGTAGTTAAGGCATTCCACAGACTGGCGAACAGGAACCATCTCCGAGGGGGTTGATCGGGAGTGACCGCCTTCCTTAAACTCAGTAGGTTTAACACTACGTTTGCTACGTACCTTATCAGCGCGTACAGAGTGTACAGAAGCATCAGAACCGAGAAAAGGTTTCCCATATATGATAAGAATCCCCACACTTCCGCTGCAGCACTCCATGCCATCTTGGCGAACTCGCTTTGGCTGAATACATTGGGCAAGTGGTAATCCTGGCTATCTACTTGAACTCCCGTGACCCTTCTCGTGATTACGTTAGTTACGGCGCGTCGCTCCTGTGGGAACAAGAGTGTGCGTTGGAACTCCTCCATGTCCTGCTTACTGTACACTCCATTGGCGCTGATCGGGGCTATCTTCGTCATTGGCATTACGTCGCTGGGATCGTTAGCGTCGAGGACCATAGGATCGGGCTGCGTTCTTCTAAGTTCGGGGTCAATTTCGAACCATTTGCCTTCCAGGTGGAACATAACTGGCAATTTAGTTCTGCAGTCGACCTGCGTACCATGGTCCTGAATTATACGAGTGAGAGGGGCCATGAACTTGCTCTCATTCTTGTAAACTATTGGCAGCTCTTGATAGCAGAAGTCCGTTTTTCTGAAGTCTACTACTTTAGCACTGCAACGAATTATGTATAAAACTTCGCCCATCACTCGACCCATATGCCCGGCTGCTTCCTTCACGAGGCCGCTGACAATATCCGGCTTTTCTAAGGCTAGCATGATACGGTTTTTGAGGATGTTTTCACGTAGATGGCATCTCTTCATAATGGCGTCGTACACGAGCTCTCTAGCCTGTTGCTTGAAAGCGATCTCTAGGAACAGCAACTTACTGAGAACCTGTGCCATGATGTCGGTATTGTGGGTCACTCTTCTTGATTTCTGAAAATAGAAGCCAAGCGAGGATTCAAAGATAACTATCAATCTATTCTGCTCTGTACGCCATGCCCGCTGATGGCATAACAATTCAGCGGACAATAACCTCAAGGCGAAAACCGTATCATGGGCCTCTACCATGATGTACTTGGTGCCGGTACTGTTGATCTTTAGAATTGTGGCTGGACCTTCGTAGAGTACGTCCATACCTCGCTCAGAGCATCGGTCCAACTGGTCGGTTTCCCAGGTCACTTCACCTGTTACATCGTCAAAACAATAATTTTTGGAGTACATACATACTGTGCCTGTACGCAGTCGAACGGCATTTTCTTCGACGTCGGCAATGGCGAGATAGTCGAATAATTTGATGGTGATAGCGGCGCTAACGATCACGTCTTCGTACGTAATGCCATTAAGGGTGTATCGAACGCCGGAGCATTTCCCGCTGGGTTCTAGGCGTCCCTCCAGCGTCGTTGACACTTCAGTAGTTCCGTTTAAAGTCAAACTAGAGATAATTCCAGCTCCTAACCCTGAGAGATCTAAGCGTTGAAATTGGTGTGCTTCGGAACAGCTGTCGGCCTTTATGTAATGGACGTATCGGGCTAATCCGCCTGCTACTGCGCTGGTGTGTGAGTGCATGCCGCAATGCTCGATCAACTGCTGCACAATCACTAAGCAGCTATATACATGCACTTCTGTGTACCGTCGTTCTTGCAGTAACTGGATTTTCGTTGGGATCTCTTCTGAGCTATTCTTCGGGTCACGACAAGGTTTAATATCTAACAGCGAGATCTTGGATACTTCCACTTCTGGGTCTGCGCAATCGAAAGCAATCAGTTCAGCCCATGAGTCTATTACAAATAATCTTAAAACTACAACAAAAACTACATATAACTTTAGCATTCTGATGAATAACTACTCTAATGTGATAGTCCTTTTGTAATTAGATCCGTGTGTTGCGGATCCACGAATGGTCAGCGACAGCTCCGTGGCTTCTAGTTGCGTATCGGGGCCGGGACGCTGTTTCCACGACGGTGTCAGTACTCGAGTTAGTGGTACTGGTGTCCGACAAACGACTTCTGTTCTGTGATTGATTATGGCTACCACTGGAAGACTGTAAAGTTGTATTGGCTCTACTCTCTGTAAATAAACTTTCATTAGTACTACTGCAGGTTGATTCTAAGGAATCCTGCGGGATAATCGGTTGAGAGGACCAAGGGATAATAGGGTTAATACCATCCGTATCTGCATTTTCAGTGGTCAACTCAATTGGCTCTGACGTATCGTCAAGTTTTAAGTCATCGGTCGTTAAATAACAAGGTTTAAATCGGTTCACATGCACCGTCATTTGTTTTCGTCCGAAAATTTCTTTAATTACCGCATTCACTTCTCGCATTTCAATGATACGATACGGACCTGACCATTTCTTAGCTAACTTAGCGCTAGTGCCGACCTTGACTGTTGGTGTAAACAGATATACACGGTCTCCCATTTGAAACTTGACACTAGCCGCTCGCTTATTAAAGTTACGGTGGACACGGTCAATGTTCTTGTCCAGCTGTTCTCTCGCTTTAGAGTGAGCTAACTTTAAACGTTGTAAGAATTCTGCTGCATAATTAGAGTCCGTATCGTATCTAGTGCGAAGAGGTCTCAAGAGGTCATCGAAAGGTAGTTCGATATCCCTTCCATACATTAAGAAAAATGGACTATCACCAAGCATTGCATGTGTACTACTACAAAAAGCTGATACAACGAATGGTAGCCATTCATCCCAATCCGTATGCTGCTCATTGATATAGTGTGAGAGCATATCTTTTAACGTTCGATGACTTCTCTCGAGACTTGCGTTTGTTTGCGGGTGGAAAGCGGTAGTATGCAAACGTTCGATTTTTAGTACGGTACAAATTTCTTTCATCAGTTTTGAGACGAAATTGGTCCCTAAGTCGGTCAGTAATTGTCTGGGCGTACCATGTCTTAAGATAATACCCTTGACAAACGTTTTCGCCACCGTTATAGAGGTCTGGTCTTTTAGGGGAAATGCTTCTAGATAACGTGTAGCTGCATCTTGTACCGTTAGAATATATTTATTTCCAGCGCTAGTGGTTACAAGAGGACCAACAATATCCATTGCTATCCGCTCAAACGGTCGTGTTACCGACTGAAACTTTTTCAGTGGGGCAGGTCGTAAATGCGGTGACGTTTTCCTTTGCGAACATGATACGCATTTGCGCACGTATTCTTTTACATCGCGACGCAAGTGAGGCCAGAAAAATCGCGAATTAACTTTTTCGAACGTTTTCTCTGTGCCACCATGACCCGATAATGGAGAATCATGACACGCTTTCAAAATATTATTTCGAAACTTTAAAGGAATAACTAACTTGTCTTCGAAACGATCATCGTACGATTTTTTATAAATCAACCCGTCATCATCAAAGTAAAATTCACAATTTCCTTCTGAATTTATTTCGTCAGTGATACCTTTTATTTGATTATCTTCCCGTTGGGCCATTTTGATAGCGTCTCTATCCCATATCATGGGTTCATAATTAGTGCGAAATAAGATTTGTACAGGCTTAATGCGTGAAAGTGCGTCGGCGTTAGTATGTTTATCTCCCGGACGATAATGAATTTCAAAGTCATGTTCCGAAAGTAATAATGACCATCTAATTAAACGATTTGTTGGCTCTGATGTTTTCATCAACCATTTCAGAGGTTGATGATCGGTATAAACAGTGAATTTTTGACCATACAAATAACATCGGAAATGTTTTATTCCCCATACTAACGCTAAACACTCTCTTTCCGTTGTGCAATAATTTCGCTCGGCGGGCTTAAGTTGACGACTCGCATACGCAACCGGCATTTCATGTCCATCATGCTCTTGGCTTAAAACTACTCCAATTGCAAAAGCAGATGCATCCGGACATAAGATAAAAGGTTTGTTAAAGTCAGGATATTTTAATATCGGTGACTGAGTTAATAAATTTCTAAGGTGGATAAACGCCCCTTCCGCCTCATCAGACCATACAAATCTAGCATTCTTTTTCGTCAAAGTTGTGAGTGGAAAGGCTACTCTCGCGAAATTTGGAATAAATCGACGGTAAAAACCCACTAAGCCAAGAAATGCTCTGACTTCCGTGACGTCACGAGGTACTGGGAAGTCCTTCACTACTCTTATCTTTTCCGTATCAGGTTTCACGCCGTCTTTACTCACTATGTGACCCAGGTACTTGGTTTCATCGAGCATAAATTTGCATTTTGCTGGATTCAAAGTTAAATTTGCTTCTCGTAGCCGATCAAAAATTAATTTTAATCTCTCGATATGTTCATCTAAATTATCTGCGCTAAAGCAAATGATATCATCCAAATAGACAAAGCATTGGGTCACCGTCAAACCTGATAACACTGTGTACATCAGTCGCTGCCATGTACTCGGGCTATTTATCAAACCGAAAGGCATTCTGTTACATTCGTAATGGCCCCAAGGAACAGAGAATGCGGTTTTTTCTCTATCTCTCGGATCCATTTCTACTTGCCAATAGCCTTTAGTTAAATCGAGGGTGGTGAAACGAGCAGCTTTACCTAATTGATCCAAAGTATCTTGTAAATTTGGAATAGGGAAATAATCTCGTTTAGTTATTTTATTTAATTCGCGGTAATCAATACAAAATCTAAATGAACTTTCACCCTCAATTGATTTCTTTTCTACTAAAACTACAGGGGCGGAATATGGACTAATAGAAGGTTGTATGATTTTATTTTCTAACATTTCATCAATTAAATCTTTCATGACTTGGCGACGACTGAACGGTACACGATAAGGAGCTCTAGTGACCGGTATCTCAGTGCTCGTGAGTATACGGTGTGTCACCAGAGATTTCTTACTTAATGGTGTGTCTTTTAATTTAAAGATATCAGCATATTCATTTAAAAAGGATTGGAATTTATTTCGTTCGCCGATCGGTAAATGGTCTAAATTAAACTTATGAGGCTGACCTCCGCTCACAACATTTACGCTTCGATAATTTTCGACATCATTCTCTTCTTCTTCTACTGCCACTACTGCTATACCTAATGGTATTCGGGCTGACAACTTAACTTCGGTCGGACCTGTGTTTATAATATTTACAAATAAATTTGAATTTTGTTCTTTACGAAAGACAGTACGTGCTACTAAAACACCCGGTATATCAACCTCTGTGGGTTCAAGTACGTACGTCGCGTCTGGAATTCGCGTGTTCAGCATTATTTCACTCACAGCTGTGTGCCGCGCTGGTATTGTTACATGATACTTTGAACGTGCGACAAATCTTTTCAAATTACTACATTTAAATTTCTGAATGTTAACGCGCGTATTATTATTAATTATAATGGGTTCGGTTAAATGTGGTTCAATAGGTATGTTATCTTTTTCGGTCTGGGCGATCACAGAATCTATCGATACCAAATCACTACAAATGTTTATTTGATTGTGCTCCGTTACACAATCCGTACTACTACTTTGAATTTTAGAATTCGTGATATCTACGCCTGTAACATTTTCTAACTGATTCGAACAGTTGTCCCTACTATTGGCACACTCGCTGCCTTCTACATTAGCATAAATTGTAATTATGCTATCGTCTGCATTTTTATTGTTCCTATCGATTTCTGACATAGATAGAACTTTACTATTAATTTTAAAAATGTTCTTACCAAAATCGATAACTACGTTACGCTGAATTAAAAAGTCTACTCCGATCAGTCCATCTGATGGTAAAAAGAGATCGTCCGGACATACTACAAAGCGATGCCTTATTTTTTCAGAATCAGTATTAATTTCAACATTGACGACTCCGTCACTACTCAACTGATTACCTGAAACATCTACTAAAACATCCTTTGATGGTAATATTGACCATTTATTTTCAGCGACTACTTTGCGTTTTAGTAATGAAACAGCGGCTCCTGAATCAACTAAAAATGTGTAATTTCGATCAGCTACCTTTAAAATTACTAACTTTGTTCTATCTCGGTCATAATCGGCGACCCGTGGAACTATGCATACTTTTCTACTTAATCTGTCTGACGTTGGGTCGTCGTCGAGACAGCCTTTAAGTTTAAAGGACACGCTGAAGAATCGGCACGATGCCCTACCACGACACAGTTATAGCATAATGTCTGTTTTTGCTTCGGACATTTCTTTGAAATGTGATCTACACTGCCGCAGTTAAAGCAACGACCTTTCATAGCTAAATAACGCTGGTCTGTGCGTAAAGTTCCTGATTTTGAACTTTTCTTATTATTACGTACAGTTACGGTATTTCTGGGACTACTTGTCGCCGAAGGAGTGTCCGAATTTTTAGCCAACGTACGAATGTGCGATTTATGGGCGTCTGCTTTCGTTTCCCGAAACAAACGAGCGAGTACTTCCTCACAATGCTCAGCAATGGGCAGAGCTTCTTCTACTGTTTCGCAATGCTGTATGCGACATACTTCATTTGCTAGTCGTGTATCAAGGCCCTCAAGAAATTGTCTCATCATTAGAGTTTCGCGTTTTATTCTGTTCCGCAAACTTAGCATATTATTACCCCCAGAATTTGGATACAATTTTGCTGCTGCAATCTCTAACCTTAATGCGAATTTCCTTAACGATTCGTCTTTTTGGCGGTATAATTTTGAAAATTCTCTTTCGGCTACAGCGTGATCTACCTTTTTCCCAAATAAACTAATTAACCATTCTCGCATTTCTGAGATCGTACTCGGACGCTTGTCACCCGGCAAGGAGTAAAAACAGTGTTGCGCGTCACCTCTAAGTTTCAGTTTGATTGCGGTTACAATTTGATTGTTGTTCCATTGGTAACACTCTGCAACTGTTGCTACGTTATCTAAGAATGCTTCTAACTCTGGGCCACCGGAATACGTTTCAATGGTTTTAAGAGCGGACATTGGAGAAGGATCATTAAATACTGTAGTGACAGGTGGTGAACTAGCGTGTGAAGGGTGATCTGCGGATGGAATGGGCATTTCTTTGACATTATTGAAATAATTTGGCATATGGTAAGAGAACGGTTGGTAGCTTGGACCTGCCGAAAATCGTTGAACGTTAGGCGGGGGATACTGATAGAATTGGTGGGCAAATGGCATTGCGATGGACGTGTGAGGGGGAGCGGTCGGATTCTCAATCGGTGAAACGATGGTGGTTATACTTGTACTCGCTGAAACGGTCGAGGGTGCTACTGTCGTGGTTATAGTGGTTGTTACCGGTACAATATCGTTCTGGCCCATTTTCGTTAATTAAGCGTTAAATTAATATAATTCAGTCGGTCTGTAATAATCTAGTTCTATTTAACTAGATCCTGTCCGCAGCGCCAGTTGTAACAGAGGGGTTGTGCAGTGAAGTACAAGCCCTCGTTGACGTACTGAATTATGCAGGACGGTTCAAAGAATGTAAGTTTATACTTACCTGTTCACTGCTGTCCTTCGTTGATGCTGTACTCTGGGTAGGTGCGGGTGGAAGGTGAAAATGGGCACTTCAAAAGACACTACTTTTTAAGTTTCGACGTTTAATAATTTTTATTAAAAATTAAAAATTATAAAGTCTGATTTGCAATAACTTAAATACTAACAATACATTTTAAAGTAAACTAAATGAACAAATCTACTGATATTAAATTACTATTAATTATCCTAACCACGACCGTGATTTGCGACACCCGATGTGAGAATGCCCGCAAATTTTTGGTCTTCTACCAAGTCGAATCAAACTGCTGACATATCGCTTGGGAGTATTCCACCGTTTTTGCCAACTTATCGAATGTCATCGAACGGCGGAAGCCACCCAGCCACGTGCCAGCACTCTGCAGCGGATAGCGAGTTCAATCAACCACCTACGCTAACAATTTTTGCTAATTGAACTCACATCCGTTACATTATATTTTAGCTAAAAGAAAACATTGCAACAAGAAAATTGCTATTTCAAGTGTGGTGGTATTCTAGAATCCAGCCAATGAAGCTTACAATATGCAACGTATTCATCAAAAATAGGTAAAATCGGACTTTATTTTTGAAAAAAATCATATAAATATTTGCTTCCGTGCCCGAATTTTATAATTTTTCATCATATTTTATCCATAGTATAGGTCCAAAAGCATGTTTATGAATGTTTTACCAAAAATATTCTTTTCAAAAATAGGTAAAATCTGACTTTATTTTTGTAAAAAATCATATAAATATTTGCTTCCGCGCCCAAATTTTATGATTTTTCATCTTATATTAGCTAAAAGAAAACATTGCTACAAGAAAATTGCTATTTCAGTTGTGGTAGGTATTCTAGAATCCAGCCAATGAAGCTTACAATATACAACGTATTCATCAAAAATAGATAAAATCTGACCTTATTTTTGTAAAAAATCATATAAATATTTGCTTCCGCGACCGAATTTTATAAATTTTCATCATATATTAGGTAATAGAAAACATTGCAACAAAAAAATTGCTATTTCAAGTGTGGTGGTATTCTAGAATCCAGCTAATGAAGCTTACAATATGCAACGTATTTATCAAAAATAGGTAAAATCTGACTTTATTTTTGTAAAAAATCATATAAATATTTGCTTTCGCGCCCGAATTTTATAATTTTTTATCTTATTTTATCTATAGTGTAGGTCCAAAAGCATGTTTATGAATGTTTTAACAAAAATATCTATTTCAAAAATTGGTAAAATCTGACTTTATTTTTGTAAAAAATCATATGAATATTTGCTTCCGCGCACGAATATAATGATTTTTCATTATATTTTAGCTAAAAGAAAACATTGCTACAAGGAAATTGCTATTTCAATTGTGGTTGGTATTCTAGAATCCAGCCCATTTAGTTTACAATATACAACGTATTCATCAAAAATAGGTAAAATCTGACTTTATTTTTGTAAAAAATCATATAAATATTTGCTTCCGCGCCCGTATTTTATAATTTTTCATCATATTTTAGCTAAAAGAAAACATTGCAACAAGAAAATTGCTATTTCAAGTGTGGTGGTATTCTAGGATCCAGCCAATGAAGCTTACAATATGCAACGTATTCATCAAAAATAGGTAAAATCTGACTTTATTTTTGTAAAAAATCATATAAATATTAGCTTCCGCGCCCGAATTTTATAATTTTTCATCATATTTTATCCATAGTATAGGTCCAAAAGCATGTTTATGAATGTTTTAACAAAAATATCCATTTCAAGAATAGGTAAAATCAGACTTTATTTTTGTAAAAAATCATAGAAATATTTGCTTCCGCGCCCGAATTTTATAAGTTTTTTATTATATTTTAGCTAAAAGAAAACATTGCAACAAGAAAATTGCTATTTCAAGTGTGGTGGTATTCTAGAATCCAGCCAATGAAGCTTACAATATGCAACGAATTCATCAAAAATAGGTAAAATCTGACTTTATTTTTGAAGAAAATCATATAAATATTTGCTTCCGCGCCCGAATTTTATAATTTTTCATCATATTTTATCCATAGTATTGGTCCAAAAGCATGTTTATGAATGTTTTACCAAAACTATTCATTTCAAAAATAAGTAAAATCTGACTTTATTTTTGTAAAAAATCATATAAATATTTGCTCCCGCGCCCAAATTTTATGATTTTTCATCATATTTTAGCTAAAAGAAAACATTGCTACAAGAAAATTGCTATTTCAATTGTGGTAGGTATTCTAGAATCCAGCCCATGTAGCTTACAATATACAACGCATTCATCAAAAATAGGTAAAATCTGACTTTATTTTTGTAAAAAATCATAAATATTAGCTTCTGCGACGAATTTTAAAATTTTTCATCATATTTTATCCATAGTATAGGTCGAAAAGCATGTTTATGAATGTTTTAACAAAAATATCAATTTCAAGAATAGGTAAAATCTGATTTTATTTTTGTTAAAAATCATATAAATATTTGCTTCCGCGCCCGAATTTTATGATTTTTCATCATAAATTAGGTAAAAGAAAACATTTCAACAAGAAAATTGCTATTTCAAGTGTGGTATGTATACTAGAATCCAGCTAATGAAGCTTACAATATCCAACGTATTCATCAAAAATAGGAAAAATCTGACTTAATTTTTGTAAAAAATTATATAAATATTTGCTTTCGCGCCCGTAATTTAAAATTTTTCATTATATTTTATCCATAGTATAGGTCCAAATGCATGTTTATGAATGTTTTAACAAAAATATCCATTTCAAGAATAGGTAAAATCTGACTTTATTTTTGTAAAAAATCATATAAATATTTGCTTCCGCAACCAAATTTTATAATTTTTTATCCTATTTTAGGTAAAAGAAAACATTGTATCAAGAAAATTGCTATTTCAAGCGTGGTAGGTATTCTGGAACACAGCCCATGTAGCTTACAATATACAACGTATTTATTAAAAATAGGTAAAATCTGACTTTTTTTTTGTAAAAAATCATATAAATATTTGCTTCCGA